>JAIUZE010075407.1:42441-138034 GCA_022085475.1 Heliosperma pusillum
ATATAAATCATACAAGCATGTGAATTAATATGCGGAAGTACGGTATTTTAAAACTTTATACATGCCCAAGATAGATAAAACGAGGAGTGTCAAAATATTAAAAACTAAGTACGAAATACAACAAAGAGACGGGGTCTCTCAAAATGTTAGCAAAGAACAAGTGTTTAGCAAAACTAGCTAAAATCGTCTAGAGGTGAAACTTCCAGGGACAACGCCCGCTAGCTCACACCCGAACCCAATATAACATAGCAAAAAGCCATCCAAGCAAGCAACCTGTTCATCCATGAAAAACATGAATGCCACAGTCAGTGGGGAGTAACTCCGGGTTCTCCCAGCCATATCACATTAAACGTACATAGAATGAAATACAAAAGTAAGGCATGCATACATATTGATATACATGTGAGATACGATAAGGATAGATAGGCAATTCAATATATAATGATAAGAACATAAGAGTTACAAGTCCGAATCCATCATGTTATGCAAAGACTCGGGGAAGACACTCTTAGGCAACCGAATATGCTCACTAGGGCTTACATCTCACCGTTAGCGGTATAAGTTTGATAAGATTGAGACTCGACAAACAACCATGCCAATTCATGCAATGATCACAATAAACCCATCATATTATCATCCATTCAAACATACCAATACATAGACGATGCCCAAGCATGCAATGACCATGAATAAAATCATGAAATCACGCATCCAAGAACGACGACTCAAAGACGACATCTCTCACGGTAAATGAAACGCACTAGCACCGTGTACATGGCAAGTATGATAAACAGGCATCCACGGGAGAAAAACCTTCCCTGAACGCATACACGATTCAATCCATTTCGTATATGTAGACTAATTTCCTCCTGGTAGGAACGATAATAAAACGGCTCCTAATCTAAACCTGGCAGATTCTCGGAATCACATTTTCCGATCGACATGCGATAACGTTTCGCATCCAAGACTCGGTCAATAATAGACGCCGAGTACCCCAAATTCGGTAGATCAATTCACGAAAGAGGCGGAAAAGAGCTCAAGCCACATAACAAGCGGTACGCTACATGCAAATAACACCACCTCGCAAGTACACAACATTTGACGGCCGGGTCGACAACGCAATGCGTTCAACTCCCAACAACGTCGTCGTATGCCCACTAACACATGCATTTAAGCAGTAGGATACCTCTCCGTTCCGACATTCCAGCCTTACGAACGGGAAGGTAGCCAAGGGAATGAGAGTACAAAGCACAAGACAAAATAGTGCTCAAACCGTATCATTTGTAAAAACCGACTCAAAGTGGGACATAGCAAAAACCGTCACAAAACATGTGATACAAGCGAATGAAATATCATATTTTCAAAACATTGATATTATAAGTCACTACGTAAAATCATACGATAAACGAACGATCAGAATTATTATAAATGAAAACCGTAAACAAAATTCACAAGTAACATCCAGCAGGAGCCAGCCGGTCAGGCTGACCGGCTGCCGGCCTACCGGCTCAGGCCAATGCATCATACGAAAACCAATGTGAAACAACAGCATGTCCCAGCCGGTCAGGTGGACCGGCTGCCGGTCTACCGGCTGGGACCAAAGGGTCATTTGAAAACAAGGAAGAAAGAAGGGGTGTCTCAGCCGGTGGTCTGACCGGCTGCCGGTCGACCGGATGAGACCCAAGTCATGCTTAAACTTCAACGTAACAACAACAATATAAAGTCACTGCCCCAGCCGGTGGTCTGACCGGCTGCCGGTCGACCGGCTGGGGTCCAATTCACACGAAAATGCCAAAATCACCAAGGATCAACTTTTAATAATTATCGACTATCATTCTAATTCATAAATTCTCATATGAATACTCAACAAACGATATATACCATCATCAACACAATTACTAAACTCACTAATCGTATTCTAAATACGATTCCTAGCAAAGATAACATGTAAAACACGTAAATGATATCGAGTAACCCTTCACCGTTACCTTTTCGCGTCTTTAATCGATTCTAAACCTTCCTAGTCTCCACCTACATACAATTAGATAATAAAAGATGAATATCATTCACCTTGAGAAAGACGGATTATTTAAAAAGCGAGAAAGACGGTAATTTTATTACCAATACGGATAGAGGAAGATGAGAGGGGAAGAATAAGACGAATTTACGAGAATTTCAGCGAGTAACGAAGGAGTAGTGACGATTTTAAGACGGATCAAAAATGGAGGCAAGGTTTTGGTGATTTCTTAGTGATGAAGAAATGTGTTGTGTTTGTGTGAAAGAAAAATAGGTTAAGGGAAGTATGAGGGAGTATGAGGAAAAAGTCAATAAAAGTCAAACTCGCCTTAAGACGGGATTCTCATGGAATCTCGCGGAAATTCCAAATACGAACTCGGAAATTCTAAATTCGACTCGGAAAATTAAATTCTAAATTAAAACTAAATTTCGCTGAAAAGTACTCGTAAAATATTTTTACTAGAAAAATAGGGTACATTTGCGGGTGTTACATAAAGTTATTTCAATATCTCATATACATACAATAGCACATTTCATTCACACAATCATCACATAATAACATGCAACATCCAATACCGTACCCCACACAAGACCTAGCCACGTTAAGTGACCGAATTGTGATTGAGAGGGTCGTAATGCCATTAGGAACGTCTCTCTAATTTTAGTGGATTGACTCCAATCAACTCTTCCCAAGTTCATTTTATTTAGACAGCCTATGTTCATTAAGTTCATTGGTTTAGGTTTTGAGATCGTTGATCAGATATCACTTTGTAACACCCCGCCTTTCTTATGAACCTGTAGGCAAGACATTCCCGAGCAAGGGAGAATGTCGCGACCCCGATTTCCAAGGATATGATGTATCACATCACAATACCGTAACAAGTTTATATAAATCATTAAATGGAAAGCATAAAATCCAAATACAAGATTTACCAAAAATCCAGACTCAAATCAAAAACTAAAACTCATATCTATTAAGTCTTTGACAAAAACAAAAAGATGCCAAGTTAGAAAGTCACGACCAACCATCGTGCATAGTCCCAAACAAGCCAAGCCAACGTACTAATATCATCATCATACCTGCTCAACATCTACTCAACATTTGCCAAAAATGTCGAATAGATCACGGTAGGGATATAAAACATATATGGTCAGTTTACGTGTACATAATCAACATTATATGAAATCATAATATCATCATCACCCATATCTGGTGGCATCAAGTAGCGCACCCTGATGCCATCAAGCAGCTTACCAACCACCAATCGTGGTGCCATAAACTAGCACACCACCGTGTCAAAGGCACGGCGTAGACACAATGGGCTCTACCACAACATTTCATCCTCAAACTAATGTAATTGCCACGTGCACTGTCTCCTCAATGGAAGGAAACCTAGGGAGAGGCCCACAAATTCTATGGGGACGAGTTCCCGCAACCGCTCCATATAAAAATCACCACCAAATTCCGACAAAAAATCTCAATCAAAATCACACACCAAACTCAAATCAACATGTCACAGTCATATCACAATACACAACAATCAGTCACATACTCATAAATCGAGTAGGATTAACCTACCTTAGCAAAGAAAATTCACAAATCAAGCTCACAAGAGATGCTAGAATTCCTCCTCTACAAAGTCTGCACTTAAAATATTACAATAATTGATAAGTGAATATTTGTATGATTTTAACCCCCAATTTAGCTCGGTTCTGTATGTCATTTGTGCTTTGTTAAGCCATTTTATGAACTAATATCGTCTTCTAGGCGAATTCCTGTGTTCTAACCTGTTTTGTAGGGAAAGTGACGTTTCTACGTCCTTTTTCTATATTTCCGAGCATTTGCCTAGAACCCGACGATTTGAAGAAGAAAGCTTGACCATGTCAAAGACATTTCAAGAAGGATCACTAACTCAAAAGAGAGAAGAAGCAAAGACAGTTTCGCAGTTGTCGGAAGATCAATCAGATAGGCGGAAGAAATCATCGCTTTACATCAAACCCTATCAACAAACCCGACTCAAGAGGTCAAGGGGGATAATGGAAGTCAAGTCATGGGCAAAGGAAGATGAACCGTTGGTCAAAGCTTCTAGATGAACACTTACCCGATCGGGGATGTTCGCTGCTCCGCACAAATTGCTTCGACTTCCTATTTTTGTCCTATATGTTCAATGATTGACCCCTTCCCCACGAAACCCTAATGCTATATAAAGAGAGCTCCAGCCACTCTTCTCAACACATCTCACAACACAATCTCATACAAAAAACACTTCTCTTCTTAGTTTAGTTTAGTTTAGTTTAGTTTCATCTTTCTTAGTTTAGTTTAGTTTAGTTTTCTCTAGTTTAGTTTAGTTCTAAGTTTGTATGGTTTTACTTGTAATTGGAACTCAAGTTTTCGGGTTTGCATTTCCTATTCAAGTTCCTATTCCATTTCAATCTTTGCTATCCTTTCCGGTAATCTTTATTCTCGTCTTTACATTATAGTTTCGTTTTCTTTTAGTATTTCCTTTATCATGTTTATCATTCTTAGTTTTATAATCTTAGTTTTCCTTTCATTGTTAATCATGCATAAGTAATCTTTGTTCTAGGGTGTAGGATAGCCATGTTAGATTGATTAAAAGATGATAATTGGATAAAAGAAATTGTGCCTTTAAAACGTTGTGTCTATGCATGTTTGGATTGTAACGATAGTTAACGATTTCTGGCCGAAAATCATTGACTAAAATGGAATTCTTTTCCAAGGTAGAGATACGTGAATTGAATAGACAAAGCATGACATGGTAGATTAAGACCTAGTAAATCGCCTACAAGCCTGCTAGACCATCTGATCTATGATTGTAATGAACACATCATTCTTACGAACTCACAATGAATTATTTGCATATCCTAAATCCAATTTCATCAATATGTTAATCTACATGTGTGAACCTACTTCCCTAGATCCTTTTCTATATTGAGTCATTAATTATTGTTTTAGTTTTCTAGCATTAGTAATAACCATTGTGACAATCATACAAGTTGAAATTCTAATCATATCTTTTCACAAGTATCTCCCGTCTCCCCGAGATCGACCCCTTACTTCCCTAACTGCATTTATTTGTTGTTAGCCTAGCCAAGGGTTATTTATCTTTGATTAGGGTACGCGACAACCCTGTCAATAATACAAATTAATACAAATTACCCCCAATTCTTACACTAAATACTCAATAAACTATATTTCAGATCAAATTATCCCAAAGTCTCTACTAAAAATCAACAGAATATAATCTGTATCAATTTTTCCTAATTTATATGATAATCATCCAGAATTCTATCACCTATACCAAATTCCCCCAAATTCTACTATAGTAACAATAATCTAACTCAAGATTATCAATGTAATCTAGTCTGAACAATATAACTGAACTTTAAAAAATTAATCTCAGCTTTAGAATCAAACTAATTAATACTCCCTCCTAGCCTAGATAATTTTCCCTATTTTCGTTTTTGGATTATTCAACAGATCTTACCTATTTTCTTATATAGTACGTTTTGTGGTCCAAATTTAATAGCATGTGGGGTAGTGTATTTTGTGTGGTCAAATTTTATTACCTTATATATTGCGCAAAAAACGAAAGAGGAAGATTAAAATGAGTAGGAACGAATATAATCATACTAATTAATCAAAATCTAACTTAAAAAATGGTTAGTGAAAATCACAAAATTAGAGATGAAGATGACTTAATAGATTGGAAAAGATGAAAGAAGCATCTAGAAGATTGGTCTTATCAACAAATCCAAAGCAAAATTAAGGAATTAATAGATGATAATTAAGGAGTAATTAAAGAGTTTTAGAGACGTTTTATGTTACTAATAAGAAGAATGAAAGGTTAAGATTAAATAAGAATGTTATTTATATTTCATTAGACTCGACACGAAAGAACATAGTCGCCATGAAACTTGACTTTACTCGGTCGAGTAACTTGCTCATTCGACCGAGTAACCCCACTCGACCAAGTAACTAATTCACCCGATCGGGTAAAAACATACAAGGTCTTTCCCATAAACTCAAACACAAGTCCACTCGATCTTGGAAATTTGAAAATTTATGCATTATGACTTCAAAACTTTAAAATTAATTTCAGTTTTACTTTGGTTTTATTTCGAAATGTCTTTACAACTTTTATTTATTATGTTTTATTTAAAAAATTTATTTGTCATAAGAATTCAAGTAAAATTTATCCTCTTTCGGATTTCGACGTTGGTTGGATGCTAGAAATTTTTATAGGAGACGTCTAATGCATGACTGGTTCCGTACTTCCTAACGTTAGTTTTTAACTTTAAGATTTCAAATGTTGACTTGCCTTTGTCGTGAACGATGTATTTCTTTTTTGCGACATGTATTCTCTCGTTTCATGAGATAAGACAAGTGGTTTTCAATAAATCAATTTTGGGAACTGGTTTAAAGAATCGTTTTACCACAATAATAATAATCGTTCACACCAGAGAGAAGAGAATATAGTGTTTTTTCTATTTTTGTGAGAATGAAAAAAGAATAAGGTAATAGAGAACTTGTAGTATAAAATGATTTCCTTATTCGATCGATTTAATTTCCATTATACTTTAATTTGTTTTTATAAATTTTGTCCTATGTAAATTATATATTTGACTTTAAAATGACATTTTTTTCAATACTAATATTTTGTAGAATTATATTTGGACATAAAGTATTTTTGGTTAAATTAAATATGTTATGTGGTTTTATTGCAATTTTGGTTTTAATTACGTCTTTAATACTTATGAACATAATTTATTTACCACGTTTAATATTCCGGCACAAACAAATACAATTTTTTGTAATTTATGTAATTTCACTTATGTTTCCGAAATATATAACAAAACTTTTTATATAAAATAACTAACAAATTTATTTTATAAAATTGAATGATAATTTTGTTTTAAAATGTGTTTACTCGATTTAGAAATAAACTAATAAACTTATTATTTATGACCTTTCTAAACATGACAAGTACGACCCAATTATTATCAAAGTAAAATAATGATGTTAAATCGTTATACGAAGATTTAGTATTACCTCAAGCCAATAATATCTATTTTGATATATAGTTTAAGTTAACGGTTTCCTAATTCTTATTTTTGAACAATTACTCGTTTTTTTAGTATATTACTATTATGAGTAACATATTACTTTAAATAAGTTTCTATTTTAATTAACTTTTAGTTTTTAGAAAATCTATTTTTTGAAGTTTTCATTTTGGGAAAGATATATTTTAGGAAAGTTTCTAAATAAGGAAGTTTCTATTTTAAGAAAGATGTTTAATTCCCGCTTTCTTAATTATGTGTGGTATGCCTTTGAATAATGAATATGAATTGGATTTAATTAACTTATTGAATAAGTTTGGTGTGAGGTTTAAAATAATAAGCTTAGGATATGCTTAGTTTTTATCAGCTAATAGCACTAATGCTATTGTAATATGTGATCGAACTTGGTGATCCCGAATCCCAGAAGATATGTACATAGCTTAGAATTTCGCACTACATGGTAAGAAACCACTGTAATACTTCATGCGTAGGGTGCCTCTGAAAAAATACATTGAAAGGCTTAAATGATCAATGCTTAAAAGGATTCAAAGTACCAATCATTTCAACAAAGTGCACTTTATTTTCTGGTTATCCATGTAAAAGAACTCCATAGTTAAACGTGTTTGACTGGGAGTAGTCGTTGGATGGGTGACCTCATGGGAAGGTTCTCGGGATACACATGAGTAATGACAAAATGCGCTGGAAAGGACCCGTGATAATCTATAGGTCATGTACACAGCCTGACAAGCTACCAAAGGTGACCGCTCTCGACCCAAGGCTTAAGGCGGGGTGTTACAAGTGGTATCAGAGCAACCATGCGACCGTATGGTGATCATGCGGTCTAGAGGACCGAGTTCACCCACCTTACAAGGGACGTTTATGGAGCGTGACTACGATCAAATATTGTAAGGCGCAACGAAGGTATTGCGTTTTTCAAGTGGGGGTGTGTAATACTACATGCGTGGGGTGCCCATGAAGAGATCAATTGATAGGCTTAAATGACTAGTGCTTAAAAAAAGTAATACTCATATCAACAAAGTACACTTTCTTTTCTTGTTATCCATGCAAAAAAATTCACAGTTAAGCGTGCTTGTCTGAGAGTGGTGTTAGGATGAGTGGCCTCTTGGGAAGTTTCTCGGGCTGCATATGAGTGAGGAGAAAATGCGCTGGAAAGGATCTGTATTGATATGTGGGTCATGTAAATAGTCTTTCAAGCTACCGTGAATGACCGCTCTCGGCCAAGGGTTTGGGCCAAAGTGTTACAGTCGCGTTATTAATTGTTAAGTAGCATAGTTAGTGAGCTTGTATATTGTGATCATTGCGTGACATTGAGTCTCTATGAGCTTAGATTTGGTCATCGTTGCATGATACTGAGTCTCTATGAGTTTGAAGTCACTGTTGCATGACACTAAGTTCATGAAGCTTGTTTGGTATTGCGGTATTATAGCATAGTTCGAATGAAAATCTAAACGAAGACACTACATGAATTCCATAAGATGATTGATTACGTACATTTGATGTCAACTTTACCATTGGTTAGTATCATGCTTTAATGATTATTTATACACTATCGTTATTTAAATGTAATATGGTTGGGAAAACGCCTGAGTTACTCCTCACTAATTGGCACATGTTATTTATTAACATGAGAGGTATGTGATTGGATGGATCATAGTGAGTTAGCGAGTGGCTTTTGGGACTCATCTGTTAAGCTGATGTTATTATACTCTGTATTCTTTTAGCATGGTACTCGGTCGAGTAGGGCGTACTCGACCGAGTCGGGGGCGGTGAGTGTCTCTTAGGCAGGCTACTATCTTGGTGGCTCTCGGTCGAGTGTGTGGATTACTCGACCGAGTGCAGGGTACTCGACCGAGTGTACCTTGTACTCGGGCGAGTGCTTCGGTCTAATTCGCAAATCTAGCGGTTTTGGATTAAGACGATTAAGAGTATATATAAACACATTTCGGTTGTAACACCCTAGCCCTAACACTGGGTCAGGAGTTGTCACTCACACTAGCTTTATAGGCTGCGTACATGACTCACATATCAACACAGATCCTTTCCATCACATTTATCCCCACTCATGCGCATCTCGGGAACCTTCTCATGAGGTCACCCATCCTTAGACTACTCTTAGCCAAGCACGATTAATGTGGAGTTCTTTTGCATAGATAACAAAAAAAGAAAGTAGTGCACTTTCATGATATGAGTAGTATTTTCAATCCCGTTAAGCAGTAGTTATTTAAGCTTCTCAATGGACCTCTTCAATGGGCTACTCCACGCAGGAAGTATTACACACCATCACTTTAAGAATCCAACGTCCTTGTTGCGCCTGACACCACTTGACCACATCCATTTATTCCTAGAATCCTCCCCCACTAGGTTAGTGACCCGGTTACTCTGGACCACAGGCTCACCACAAGGTCGCAGGGTTGGTCTGATACCACTTGTAACACCTTGAACCAAACCATTGGTCGAGTGTGGTCAGTCACAGTAGCTTGTATAACTACGTACATGGCCCACAAATCAACACGGGTCCTTTCCTGCGCATTGTTTTCGTACTCATGCGCATCACGGGAACTTTCCAAGCAGGTCACCCGTCCTAATACTACTGTCATCCAAGAACGCTTAACTATGGAGTTGTTTTGCATGGATAACCAGAAAAGAAAGTGAACTTTGTTGATATGAGTAATACTTCAAATCCCTTTAAGCATTAGTCATTTAAGCCTCTCAATGGACCTCTTCCAGGAGCTACTCCACGCAGGAAGAATTACATCGACAATTTCTAATCATTTTATTAACCCTAAACACTCTTTAAATCACTCTTAATCCTCCTAATCTCAATTCCAAGCTTGTGATCATTGTTGTTGATAGTCCGTAATCTTTCATCGCGTCGATCTCCATCGTAAGTATATAATCCCTAGTTTAATTATCATTGTTGGGGAAAAGTTGTTAGAGCCCAAATCTAAGTTAGCGTTTGGATTAGGGAAATTAAGATTAGTTATTGATACTAGATGTATTTGTATGATTGTAAGGAGGGGACATCAGATAGGAGTAATTCTATCATTGCGTGTTCTTGTCATTTGGATTGCTTTTGAGGTAGGGTTTCCCTACTCAGTATTAATTGTATATTGATTTTAAATGATAATCATGATTTTGATTGCAATGATGATGATTATGATGGTCATGATATTGGTATTGTGATGATTGTGATTTGGTATGATATGATATTGTGATTGATATTGTGGACCATTTCGGGAGATGGATCCGCCACCAGGTCTCGCCTCTTGTTATTCCCTTCACAATGGGGATGTACACAGTAAGGAGTAGGGGTGTTCACCGGTCCAGAACCGGACCGGACCGGATAAACCCGCAGACCGGATGACCACATATTCCAAGACCAGAGACCGGACCGGTTAAGAGGGGGACCGGACCGGACCGGAACCCTTAAGGTCCGGTTTTTTCCGGGTTTGGACCGGACCGATCCTTCTTTTAAAGGGAAAATTAAATTTTTTTTTAAGTATGGACCGGACCGAAGACCGGTTACCATATTTTTTGGGACTCGGAGACCGGACCGATATGTTCCCGGTCTGGACCGGACCGGACCGGCCGGTCTGGGTCGGTCCGGTTTACCGGTCCGGGCCACTTTTTTTTCACCCCTAGTAAGGAGACAAGTTAGGTTCGTTGCGATGAGCGGGGATTTTGATGTCCAATATTGCGGTCTGGCATCAGCAGTGGTGGGTATCATGTTGCGATGGGAACCTAACTACTCGTTGCGATGAGAGCCATATTGGTTACCAGAGTTTGGAGATGATTGATATGTCTAGTTTTTATATGATTTTACTCCGTAATTTAGCTCGATGTTACATGATTATTATACTTTGCTTAGTATATTTGTGAGCTAATTACGTATTCGAGGTGCATTGCTCGTTTTTGCTATGTTTTGTAGGAATCTAAGCATTTAGAGGCCTTTTCCAAACACAATAGCAAGCACCAAAGTCCAACAAGCTAATGGAAACAAGATGGACCATGGAAGGTTAGAATGTAGAATGACAAGCCAAGCATGAAGATTTGTGAAATGGATTGAAATGAAAATGAGAAACTAAAAATGAAGCCCAAAGCAAGGAGTCCACAACTCAAGCATAGGATGCTCCTTTGGATGCTCAAGGAATCCCTAAACTATGCAATTAACCGGAGAATTAAGGTTCTTAAAGGCATAGCTTAGGATTCCTTAAGCATCAAATGGAGCAATTAAGCAAATATACCCGGATTAAGGAAACCCCGATCGGGGTTCCCATTCCCCGGTCGGGGTTTGGCTTCTGTGAACACAAGCGTTTCAAGCCCCTCTCCCTATATAAAGGAGAGGGACTTCGACACTTAGGGATATCTTTTATCACATCTTTTCATATCTTATATACATCTTTCACATCCTTACTCATATCTTTTCATTACATTTTCCTTAATTTAAGCACAAGTTTCTCTTAGTTTTATATCTAGTTAAACATTTAGTTATTACTTTGTCAACATTTGGTTACATTTTGAAGTTGTATTGCAATCTTTCCATTCAAGCATTTGGGTTATTTGTTCTTCATTTCCGAGTTATATTTCTCTATTGCGGTAATCCTAATTCTAGTTATATGTTAGTATTCGCTTCCGTCATTTACCTTACAAATCATTTAGTTAATCGTAACATTAGTTAATCATAGTTTCATTGTTTTCTACATTAGAATTGATAGTTTTCATTCACTTAGTGTAGCACATTTTATTAACAAGTTGTTTTCCTTTATCACCTTATATTCATCATGCTTATTATATCAAATACTATTAGTCTAATTATCAACACGAGTGAGTAGTTTCATTTGTCTAGGGATTAAGGAAGTCATGCAGAATTAGTTAGTTGTAAATGTTAAAATAAGGATGAACTAATATTGATAAATTGTTTCTATCACATGCTTGTATTGTTTTGTTAATCTTTGTTATTTGGCCAATTGCATTGATTAAATTTGTTAATTCATTCTACAAGTCGAGAGGCACGGAATCGGATTAGACTAAGCATGTGTAGTAAGACGACTCTAGTTATAACGAAAGTTCTCTAGGACTAGACCTAAGGTTGAGACTAATATCGAGAGATGGGTGTCTTTAACCTAAACAGTTAACAATATTAAGAATTCCTATGTTTAACATGAGCATTTACGTATTTGCATGAGTGACCCGACTCCCCTAGACTCTTTTAATATTATTTGATTTGCATCATAGTTAGCTAAACATCAAACCAAACCAAACCGTTAAACCGACTTTGATAGTAGTCCATTTATAGCATTTCATAACGAAATTCCCGTCTCCTTGTGTTCGACCCCTCGTACTACATTTATTTGTGTCTAGGGAAATTTATCTTTGCATAGGTGTGCGATATATTCTATCAATGATGATGATCTATTGATACGATTGTACCGTTACATGTGTTGATATTGATTAATGTATAGTTTTACTGACCCCGTGTTGTTTTCTAAAACTGTTGTGATCCATTGGATAATGTTGAGCAGGAGTTTACCATGTAATCCATTGAGCATCCTTGGGGTTTGTCGCGATCATCGTTGGATGATTATTTGATTAGCTTCTGATGGGTTTAGTTGTCGAGACAATATTTTGGATTTCATTGTTTGGAGTTTTGGTCATATGTATTACTTTGAGACTTTGATTAATCAGTTGTAATCACATTAAAATTTGATGTATTTATTTAATAGTCGTTTTTTTATTGTCTATTTGATATATGCTACCTTGGGTAACCGAGATGGTAGCACTTTTATTTGTTAAGGTAGGCCTTGGTAAGACACTATGGTAGATGGGGGTGTTACAGTAGAGTTGTAGTAGTTACTATTTTAGCAATTGTTATTTTGAGACTTATCATTTCAGGATTATTATTTTGATAATTGTTTTATGTAATATAGTTTTTCATTGTGTTATTAATCACAATTCGACTTTCGCCACAATTACGGGGTCTGAAGTGACCTGGCCCAAAACTCACCTGAATGACCCATTTGCCAGGTTAACTAGTGAGGTAGCTTATGAGTCGATGCAGTGATGCTACTTTATCTAGTTTAATTGGTACTGCGGCACTAGAGCATAATCCGAGTGACAATCTATACCAAGACCCTGAACAAAATCCATAAGAAAAATAATTATTGTTATTAAACCTTGTCTGGGGTTTGAATTAATTTTGTTAATGAAAGTGATTCATACTTAATCTAATATGCCTGCAGGGAGAACGCGTGAGTTATTTTCCACCGATTGTAGTATATTATTTTATACCACGTTAGGTGTTTTCTATTAGACTGGGATATGAACTAGCGTTTAGTTAGGTGGGACTTCTCTAATTTTTGATGTAACTTAGAACCCTATCACTTCGTTGGTTTTGTTAGACGTTTTTTTAAGAACAAGTGTCAAGTTTTAGTTACAGTTTTTAGTTACTACTAGATATAAACCCATGCAAAAAATGTACAGGTCGTAATTATAGGAGCTATTATGTAATAAGAAGTATATACATGTAATTTTTCAAACGTTACGCTAATAAATAAGACATAGATTATTCTCCCTAATCGAACATGAAATCTAATCTCATGTCGATTAAGAGCATATATGGCCTAATTTATTAAACATAAATTTTTGTTTCGCAAGTTTAATTTTTTAAAAGTGTTGAGTTTTTATGAAATTATATTTAACTTTTGAGTAATAACGAAATATGGAGTATATGTTTGGTCAACCTGTGTTTTTGTTAAAAAAAAACTCAATAAAAAGTTTGGTCAAACATATACTAAATTTTTTATAAGTGCGCTTTTAAATAATGAAATTAGCATAACTGATTAATGAATGTAAGATCCGAGTAAATGGTTTAAGAAACACAATTAAGAATGAATTGCCTCATGTATGTACTCCCTATATTTGCGCTTATACTTCGCTCCTCTTCTTACTCAAATTCTAGTTTCAGATTTGACAAACCTATAAATTCATTATTTGTTGTGTCTCATATAATCCCACTCACCCGCTCTCCCATTTTTTGCCCTGCCTCAAAAACGAACTTCTAAAAAATAACTTGACGTTCCCTCCACGTATTTCTCGCAAAAAGCACAGAAATAATGATCATATAGCCACATATTAATTAATTAATTCTTATTATACAACAATCTTTCATAGTGTTTATCACAAAATAAGTCATGTATTTATGAATACCAGAGAAATTATTTTCGGAATTTTTAGTGTAAAATTTTCTTATACGTACAACAACATATATTATTTATAAATTAAAACAAACATTTTTCATTTATAAATTAGATTTATTCATAGTTGGAAATTAAATTATTTCAAAAAATAAATTTGTATGAAAGTTTAAGAAATGAGGAGATAAATTAATTAATTAAGATGATGAAAGTAGTGAGGAGAGAGAGTAATTAATTGTAATAGAAAAAATGTGAGGCCCATTACTTTTTTGTTCCATCAAAACTCATTAGCCAATAAGAGGCTTTCAAATGATTCATCTTTTATATTGAGACTTACTTTTTTGGAAAGTAGTTTTCCCGTGGATTATTGTTTTAATCCAAGTTTTAATTTAATCAAATTTTATCATTGTGTTATTAATCTCATTTCATTGGTATTTTAACAACCGTTTTGCCCTAAAAGTGGATTACAATAATTCTATCATGAAGATAAAATTTCATTTTTTTTGTTTTCCATATTCTTTTTCTGCTCTTGTAATTTTATGTAGATACGTTATAAGGATGACTTTATGTCAATTTTTTTTACGGGAGAGTAAAGCTAAAAAGTGAAAAGTTAAAGATTGAAGATGAGAAGATCCAGTCCATTTTATCAGAATTGGAGGTACTAAATCTATGAAGTGTCTAGGATACGATTCTTCTATTGCCTTAGTATTTTGCTTTCTCTCATAAATAATTATTTTGCATTACAAAAAGTGTTTCTTTGTTGAAGAAGTAATGTTTTGTACTTTAGAACTCTACTATAATAATTATCGGAGAATTAATTTTGGGGATGTGGCTGAAAAATTTCATATTTGTATTAGGGTTATTTGATAAGAATAATCCAAACTATGACCGTCTTTCTTAAGATAATCCCAACTATTTATTATCCCATAATAATCTAATTTATTCTATCATTTAACTTGTAATGCTCTGGTAGAAGGGCAACCTATTGAACAGGTTGCCTTTTATTCTTAAATCATTTTAAACGTTTGCTTTACTAAAATTAAGCTATTCATAACCACTATTTCATCTTATTCTCCTGTAAAACACTTCCTCACTGATCATCTATCTCTCAGTATCATACTTCATTATTTTCTTTATCTCCAACCCCCTTAAGACACCAAAAACTAAGAAGATTGAACAAATATTTTGATTTGTTCAGGTACTTCTTCATACTTTTTACGATCGATTCTTACTAATAAATGCAAACTTATAAACATTTGAAGCTCTAATCTTTGTCATATTTGCTTAAAAAAGTATATTTGGGGAAAAAAGAGAGAGAATATACAATATGCAGAACCCCAGAATTTTTGCATTTTTTTGCTTAACCGTCGATTGCGTTTGGATTTACGTTTCTAATTCTGGAATTTGATTTAGGTTGGGAAAAGATTTGATTATGTTAATTGTAGGCGTTGAATTTCTGGGATTTGATTGAGTTATTGTGCGTGTGCTTCTATGGAGCCAAATTGAAAGGAGATTCGAGGGTTTTGTTAAAGGGGTTTTGTTGTTGTGTGATTTGGGATTGGAGTACATCATGAAGTGGGATGAAGGTTTGAATTTGAGTGTTATGGTTTGATTAACTGAAGAACAGTAAAGCAAAAGAAGGAGAAGTTAAATGATGGAATGAATGAATCAATAAAGAAAAGAAGGGTGACCTAGAAACAAATTAAGTTAACCGCTAAACACAGGTTAGTAGGACAAAGAGGGCATTTCAAGTCAAATGATGGCATAAAGTAGATTATTATGGAATAATGAATGGGTTGGGTTATTTTGAGAAGACCAGCAAAAATTTGGATTATTTTTATCAAATAACCCTTTGTATTATTAATCTTCATGTATTAATTTCAGAGTCCCGTTTTGATAGTTTGCACCAGGCCACATAAATCTCTGAGAAGGCACTGGCCAAGTTTGTGTGGGTGCTACACATAAATATATTGCTTTTCCCACATTTTTATTTCAGGCGCCTATTTCCGTCTTGTTGGAAAATTTACTCAAAGGAAAACAGAAACAATATAGTAAAAAATAAATTATAGGATCATACCTTTTTTACGACACCAAACTATTAAGAAAGAACAAGATCATCTGGAATTTTGTTGGGTGAGTCGCGGAATCATCAGCTCTCCTCAAGACGATTCACGGCCTCCAAATAAATGCAGGAAGTTCATGGCGCGTCGTCCCCAGGATAAAACCCCAACTATATAATAATACTCTCTTATCTGCGTATAAGAGAGGTGAAGCTAACTCACTCACGAAACACCTGACTATTTCTTGTTCAAACATAATTTGGGAATGTTGTTTATTTGCTTTAAAATGTGAATAACATTTTTTCCATACATAAAAAATAAGAAGTGTGCTCATATAAATAGGGTGAAGCACATCTTTTTTTCAACCACACATAAATCAACCTTTTAATACCATAAAACATAATGTTTAATTCAAACATTACTCTCCCAAAATTAATGGTGAATATAATTTATGAAAAAAAAACAATTAAAATCACCTTTTAAATGCTCAAACATTTATCACCCATATAATGACCAATAAATTTGGACTTTAAATGTCATAAAGGTTTTATGAAAAATATTGATAAGAAATATTATACACAATAAATACTAAATACTTTGTAAGTTAAATTCACTTTATTGTAAATAATAAAGTAGCTAGTATAGTAATAAATGGTCAAAACCTATATTAATAAAAAGATTGAATAATTATAAATATATTTTTTGTTAAAATATATAACATTCCCCCACTAATTTTAACAAAATTATAAAAAAAAAATTTTGTTTAAACAAATGTCACAAGATGTCACGCATCATAGTGGTGGCTCCGCCTTTAAACCTCCACTTGTGTTTTAGTTAACCACGTACTAGAGTCAAAGTGGCACCGCCTTAAAACTTTGACTACTTATAGGCACGTTGGAAACCGGACACGCATGACACCTTCGGTGTTTCAAAGCTTCTAAGGTCGCACGTTAAAGGCCATGTGCATCATCCCAGCATTCGTGAGTGTATCTAAAAAATGTGCTCCCATCAATAATGCACTCGTGGTCAAGCATTCCGCCCACACGAGCTATAGGTCATTAAGAGCAAAACCAAATATTAAATTTAAACATTTCTCATACAAAATTGCGTTTTGCTCATCCTTAATAACACCACAAGTATACATGCATGCACCATAGGGAGGGACATAAATAATAATAAAAGCCATAATCATTATATATATATAGACATGTCACCGTCATCATATGATTCGTTTTTCCCTTTGCAGGGTATCCTCATACATGACTAAAATCAAATTTGGGCAAAAGTCCTCTCCCCCTCGATGCTTTTCACAATTTCTCTCTTGCTAGAGCTCTAGCCAACTGATCAGTAATTATATTCTTTTTGCTCAGACATGAGCATCATATATGACGTCACTGGACCAATGTCCTTGCACAATTTCAAGTTGGATTTACCAACGTAATATAAAATATTAATTCATTGTACCAATAGGTACACCATTTCCACGGTTAAGTGGTATAAAGAGCATACGCATTCAAAAGAGCTATCAGCTCTCATCGCGAAATATGATAATATCGCATGCCTCATTTTCTTCATAGCTGGCTTATTACATTGTCACCAATTAAAATCACAAACCACTGGTAGACAAAGATTCTCTAGCTAAAAATATTAATCAACGTTAGTATAACATTTTATACAACGTAGCACATCTCTCATGTCAAACCAACTGTATCGATCACAAAGTAAATAAATGAAGTTAATTTGCATTTGAACTTCATAAAGTATGGCAGACAAATTGATGCATGTAATAAGTCTTTTTAAACTGTTGAAATAGTACTTTTACACCATAATATATAGGATACATTAAATATTTAAACCGGAAATTATAATAACTATTCTTGAAACCAAACTTGTTACAACGTTGATATTAAACCAATACATATCGGAGTTGAGGCAAAAATTTCTTATTTTAACTCTAATAAATTTACAAATCAAAACATGATAATCTTTCCCCAAATTAATCATATATGACTTTATACGAATATTTTTTTTCCCCACATACTTCTTTATCCACAAAGTTAACAATCAAGATTTATTAACATAATACAATCAAAAGAATGACGTACATTCATGTATACGTAAAATGCCCATAAAGACATTACCAAGTGGTTCATCGTGTGAACCATAGTCCAATCGTCAAAAGATTTATTTTATTACCATTTATATGTATTTTAAATTGGTGTATCAATCAAGCTAATGAGTACACTCTAACCTCAAGATAAAGTAGTACGAATAAGTTGGTCCAAATTTATTCACAAAAACAACAATAAAATGATGTGTCTTTAAATTAAAATTGTTTATAATGCATATTCATATATCAACTTTTTGTGAAGATAAGCTAAGTTCCACCAAAATAATTAGATTTGGTATAGATCAAATGATATCACCTCTAACATGATTAATATAGACATTCATGGAGTAAAACCAAATCTTAAAAGTGAAGCTTATTTCTTCATATTGCTATTATATGACATATGCTATACTCTAACTAGTTGATCATGTTTTCACATATAAATTTGCACAGTTAGTTAATAAGATCACAAGTATTATTGATAACTCAATCAATCACGAATTTATCACCCCCACTATTTTACGTAAACCTCATAAAATACTAAATAAGAATTTGATAGCCAAATTATAAACCAAATAATATTGTTATGATAAAGTTTGTTAATAGAACCACATTTTTGGTCCCTACACCTTTTTTTTTGTCATTTTAATCTTCATTTTAAAATTATAGATTAATCGGCAAATTCACGAAAATTGATTAACAAGATACTTATTGCAATTCTTCGGCTCAAAACGTGCTCCAAATGTATCAAGATTAGTATATAATTACTCTTCAAACGAAAATAACTTCTTCTCTAAAACTTTTAACATAATAATATAAACGCAAACAAACAAATAAACAAATAAAGGTTAAAGTAACACTATTTCTTGATATTACACTATGTAGTCAATTCATTGCAATTTTTCAAATGATCTCATATAATTTATTAAACGGCGAATTAAAAGTTTTCATTACCAAAGAAACATATTATATTTCTCATGTACCTACAACATGCTTATGAGGACACCATTCATCTTATTTATTTTTCCTTCTATAGTACACATATTTCATTAGTGATCCATTTTAAATACTTTATACTCTTATAAAATACATTACGCACCTTGATCAAACTTATTCCGTATTATCATATAATTGGGAGTTGTCTCCATATAACATGATCATACCAATAAGAAAAACACAATATTCCGTATTATCATAAACCATGAACATATTCAACTATCAACACTCAACTTTAAAAATACTACAACGATGGTTTAACTCTTAGTGACATCAACTTTGTGTGAAATGATTGTTAAAAGTATGATAAATTGAGAAATAAAGTAAAACTCAAATTTTCCAAGTTTAGTGATTAAACGTCATACTCCATTATTACAATTTAAATATCAATAACAACCCAATTATTGACATAGCCATTATTCCTTTTTTTTTGAAACATAAAACCATCCTCTTTCTATACAACTTAATAGCAAATAATTACTACTATAATCTTAAACTTTACCCATATTCATAATGACATAAAAATAAAGTCTTTATACAGTTTCAAATAAAAGATTTAAAACTTTTGAACATTTGAGGAATTGACTTTTAATAAGCATATTAGGAATTAACTAGGCGAACACCCAACAAAACATTATTATTCAACCATGTACACATCATGGGAATACATGATTATTTATATAAAGAAGATGCATTCTTATTTGAATTCGGAAGTAATAAATATATTTTGACGACTATTTTATATATCAACCTTACAACCGTTATTATTTTTCATCATGTTAATCTTTGCAATTTTCCCTTAAAAACTCACCTTCAATTCTTTCGCCATATCCATATTTAACATTATAATGACATCATCCTAAAACTAAAGAAATCATAGTCACTAATAAATGATAGACCACAATAAAAATTTCATAGTCACTCACACACATCCACAACTTGGAATCACAAAGAAAATTGATTATCAAAAGGTAAATACGTAACTAATAGTTCAATGTTGTAATACATATGTAATTACCTTATTGCTAAAACTTTATCACAAAGTTAACAAATCTTTACTCTAAATCAATACACAATCAATAATGACAAGTCAAATAACAACATGACCAAAATTTTAAATTTATATTTTGACTAAACAAACTTACTTGTTTTATTTCTTTTCAATCATAGCTCTTGTCAAATATATGCAAATAAACTAAAAAATATAAAAACTTACAAAAAAGACTATATGCTTATAGCCAACAATTTAAAAGATACTCATACTTCTAAACGAAAGGCTATCACCAAATATACAATGAAAACTATGGATGACATTTACGTACCTCAAGCAACCAATCCATTTTTGAGTCACTAATTACTTTAGGCTATTCAAACTTTAATTGATATCACATACTTGCAATATAAAATTCATTGGGTTTTTTTTAATAACGTAAGACTATATGAAACGCATATTAATATCCATCACGTTATATCCTTTTAGCAAAGGTTCTCAGTGTTTTTTTCCAAATGATAAAGACAAGATAAACTTTTCTAACAAGTAATTTATAGGAGAGCAAATAAAACATTAAAATAAAAGAACTCCTTATTTTTTATATTTTCCGTACCATTTCTGAGTTCTATTCTCACGAGAAAATTGTTCATATTTATACTTTTTAAAATCAAAGATTTTAGGAAGCAATTTCTCTTAAAATTATATTTATTTATAAAATACTCGCTTAAAAGTGTTTTAAGATTTACACAAGTCACCTTTAATGAGAAAGGGTCTATGTTCGTCTTGAGATTGTTGGAAAATTTACTCAAAGGAAAACAGAAATAATATAGTAAAAAATAAATTATAGGATCATACCTTTGTTACGACACCAAACTATATATTAAGAAAGAACAAGATCACCTGGAATTTTGTTGGGTGAGTTGCGGAATCATCAGCTCTCCTCAAGACGATTCACGCCCTCCAGATAAATGCAGGAAGTTCATGGCGCGTCGTCCCCAGGATAAAACCCCAACTATATAATAATACTCTCTTATCTGCGTATAAGAGAGGTGAAGCTAACTCACTCACGAAACACCTGACTATTTCTTGTTCAAACATAATTTGGGAATGTTGTTTATTTGCTTTAAAATGTGAATAACATTTTTTCCATACATAAAAAATAAGAAGTGTGCTCATATAAATAGGGTGAAGCACATCTTTTTTTCAACCACACATAAATCAACCTTTTTAATACCATAAAACATAATGTTTAATTCAAACATTACTCTCCCAAAATTATTGGTGAATATAATTTATGAAAAAAAAAACAATAAAATCACCTTTTAAATGCTCAAACATTTATCACCCATATAATGACCAATAAATTTGGACTTTAAATGTCATAAAGGTTTTATGAAAAATATTGATAAGAAATATTATACACAATAAATACTAAATACTTTGTAAGTTAAATTCACTTTATTGTAAATAATAAAGTAGCTAGTATAGTAATAAATGGTCAAAACCTATATTAATAAAAAGATTGAATAATTATAAATATATTTTTTGTTAAAATATATAACATTCCCCCACTAATTTTAACAAAATTATAAAAAAAAAATTTTGTTTAAACAAATGTCACAAGATGTCACGCATCATAGTGGTGGCTCCGCCTTTAAACCTCCACTTGTGTTTTAGTTAACCACGTACTAGAGTCAAAGTGGCACCGCCTTAAAACTTTGACTACTTATAGGCACGTTGGAAACCGGACACGCATGACACCTTCGGTGTTTCAAAGCTTCTAAGGTCGCACGTTAAAGGCCATGTGCATCATCCCAGCATTCGTGAGTGTATCTAAAAAATGTGCTCCCATCAATAATGCACTCGTGGTCAAGCATTCCGCCCACACGAGCTATAGGTCATTAAGAGCAAAACCAAATATTAAATTTAAACATTTCTCATACAAAATTGCGTTTTGCTCATCCTTAATAACACCACAAGTATACATGCATGCACCATAGGGAGGGACATAAATAATAATAAAAGCCATAATCATTATATATATATAGACATGTCACCGTCATCATATGATTCGTTTTTCCCTTTGCAGGGTATCCTCATACATGACTAAAATCAAATTTGGGCAAAAGTCCTCTCCCCCTCGATGCTTTTCACAATTTCTCTCTTGCTAGAGCTCTAGCCAACTGATCAGTAATTATATTCTTTTTGCTCAGACATGAGCATCATATATGACGTCACTGGACCAATGTCCTTGCACAATTTCAAGTTGGATTTACCAACGTAATATAAAATATTAATTCATTGTACCAATAGGTACACCATTTCCACGGTTAAGTGGTATAAAGAGCATACGCATTCAAAAGAGCTATCAGCTCTCATCGCGAAATATGATAATATCGCATGCCTCATTTTCTTCATAGCTGGCTTAGTACATTGTCACCAATTAAAATCACAAACCACTGGTAGACAAAGATTCTCTAGCTAAAAATATTAATCAACGTTAGTATAACATTTTATACAACGTAGCACATCTCTCATGTCAAACCAACTGTATCGATCACAAAGTAAATAAATGAAGTTAATTTGCATTTGAACTTCATAAAGTATGGCAGACAAATTGATGCATGTAATAAGTCTTTTTAAACTGTTGAAATAGTACTTTTACACCATAATATATAGGATACATTAAATATTTAAACCGGAAATTATAATAACTATTCTTGAAACCAAACTTGTTACAACGTTGATATTAAACCAATACATATCGGAGTTGAGGCAAAAATTTCTTATTTTAACTCTAATAAATTTACAAATCAAAACATGATAATCTTTCCCCAAATTAATCATATATGACTTTATACGAATATTTTTTTTCCCCACATACTTCTTTATCCACAAAGTTAACAATCAAGATTTATTAACATAATACAATCAAAAGAATGACGTACATTCATGTATACGTAAAATGCCCATAAAGACATTACCAAGTGGTTCATCGTGTGAACCATAGTCCAATCGTCAAAAGATTTATTTTATTACCATTTATATGTATTTTAAATTGGTGTATCAATCAAGCTAATGAGTACACTCTAACCTCAAGATAAAGTAGTACGAATAAGTTGGTCCAAATTTATTCACAAAAACAACAATAAAATGATGTGTCTTTAAATTAAAATTGTTTATAATGCATATTCATATATCAACTTTTTGTGAAGATAAGCTAAGTTCCACCAAAATAATTAGATTTGGTATAGATCAAATGATATCACCTCTAACATGATTAATATAGACATTCATGGAGTAAAACCAAATCTTAAAAGTGAAGCTTATTTCTTCATATTGCTATTATATGACATATGCTATACTCTAACTAGTTGATCATGTTTTCACATATAAATTTGCACAGTTAGTTAATAAGATCACAAGTATTATTGATAACTCAATCAATCACGAATTTATCACCCCCACTATTTTACGTAAACCTCATAAAATACTAAATAAGAATTTGATAGCCAAATTATAAACCAAATAATATTGTTATGATAAAGTTTGTTAATAGAACCACATTTTTGGTCCCTACACCTTTTTTTTTGTCATTTTAATCTTCATTTTAAAATTATAGATTAATCGGCAAATTCACGAAAATTGATTAACAAGATACTTATTGCAATTCTTCGGCTCAAAACGTGCTCCAAATGTATCAAGATTAGTATATAATTACTCTTCAAACGAAAATAACTTCTTCTCTAAAACTTTTAACATAATAATATAAACGCAAACAAACAAATAAACAAATAAAGGTTAAAGTAACACTATTTCTTGATATTACACTATGTAGTCAATTCATTGCAATTTTTCAAATGATCTCATATAATTTATTAAACGGCGAATTAAAAGTTTTCATTACCAAAGAAACATATTATATTTCTCATGTACCTACAACATGCTTATGAGGACACCATTCATCTTATTTATTTTTCCTTCTATAGTACACATATTTCATTAGTGATCCATTTTAAATACTTTATACTCTTATAAAATACATTACGCACCTTGATCAAACTTATTCCGTATTATCATATAATTGGGAGTTGTCTCCATATAACATGATCATACCAATAAGAAAAACACAATATTCCGTATTATCATAAACCATGAACATATTCAACTATCAACACTCAACTTTAAAAATACTACAACGATGGTTTAACTCTTAGTGACATCAACTTTGTGTGAAATGATTGTTAAAAGTATGATAAATTGAGAAATAAAGTAAAACTCAAATTTTCCAAGTTTAGTGATTAAACGTCATACTCCATTATTACAATTTAAATATCAATAACAACCCAATTATTGACATAGCCATTATTCCTTTTTTTTTGAAACATAAAACCATCCTCTTTCTATACAACTTAATAGCAAATAATTACTACTATAATCTTAAACTTTACCCATATTCATAATGACATAAAAATAAAGTCTTTATACAGTTTCAAATAAAAGATTTAAAACTTTTGAACATTTGAGGAATTGACTTTTAATAAGCATATTAGGAATTAACTAGGCGAACACCCAACAAAACATTATTATTCAACCATGTACACATCATGGGAATACATGATTATTTATATAAAGAAGATGCATTCTTATTTGAATTCGGAAGTAATAAATATATTTTGACGACTATTTTATATATCAACCTTACAACCGTTATTATTTTTCATCATGTTAATCTTTGCAATTTTCCCTTAAAAACTCACCTTCAATTCTTTCGCCATATCCATATTTAACATTATAATGACATCATCCTAAAACTAAAGAAATCATAGTCACTAATAAATGATAGACCACAATAAAAATTTCATAGTCACTCACACACATCCACAACTTGGAATCACAAAGAAAATTGATTATCAAAAGGTAAATACGTAACTAATAGTTCAATGTTGTAATACATATGTAATTACCTTATTGCTAAAACTTTATCACAAAGTTAACAAATCTTTACTCTAAATCAATACACAATCAATAATGACAAGTCAAATAACAACATGACCAAAATTTTAAATTTATATTTTGACTAAACAAACTTACTTGTTTTATTTCTTTTCAATCATAGCTCTTGTCAAATATATGCAAATAAACTAAAAAATATAAAAACTTACAAAAAAGCACTATATGCTTATAGGCCAACAATTTAAACGATACTATTACTTAGAAACGAAAACGGACTATCACCAAAATATACAATGAAACTATGGATGAATTTACGGACTCAAGCAAACCAATCCATTTGAGTCACTAATTACTTTAGGCTATTCAAAATTTATGGATATCACAATTGCAATAGAAAATTTCATTGGGTTTTTTTTAATAACGTAATTCGACTATATGAAACGAATATTAATATCCTCACTTATATCCTTTAGCAAAGGTTCTCCAGGTTTTTTTCCAAAAGGATAAAGGACAAAATAACTTTTCTAACAAGTAATATAGAGAGCAAATAAAACATTAAAATAAAAGAACTCCTTATTTTTTTATTTTCCGTTACCCATTTCTGAGTTCTATTCTCACGAGAAAAATTGTTATATTTATATTTTTTTTTAAAATCAAAGATTTTAGGGAAAGCAATTTCTCTTTAAATTATATGAATTTATAAATCTCGTTAAAAGTGTTTTAAGATTTACAACAAGTACCTTTAATGAGAAAGGGTCTATGTTAGTCTTGAGATTGTTGGAAAATTTACTCAAAGGAAAACAGAAATAATATAGTAAAAAATAAATTATAGGATCATACCTTTGTTACGACACCAAACTATATATTAAGAAAGAACAAGATCACCTGAAATTTTGTTGGGTGAGTTGCGGAATCATCAGCTCTCCTCAAGACGATTCACGCCCTCCAGATAAATGCAGGAAGTTCATGGCGCGTCGTCCCCAGGATAAAACCCCAACTATATAATAATACTCTCTTATCTGCGTATAAGAGAGGTGAAGCTAACTCACTCACGAAACACCTGACTATTTCTTGTTCAAACATAATTTGGGAATGTTGTTTATTTGCTTTAAAATGTGAATAACATTTTTTCCATACATAAAAAATAAGAAGTGTGCTCATATAAATAGGGTGAAGCACATCTTTTTTTCAACCCCACATAAATCAACCTTTTTAATACCATAAAACATAATGTTTAATTCAAACATTACTCTCCCAAAATTATTGGTGAATATAATTTATGAAAAAAAAAACAATAAAATCACCTTTTAAATGCTCAAACATTTATCACCCATATAATGACCAATAAATTTGGACTTTAAATGTCATAAAGGTTTTATGAAAAATATTGATAAGAAATATTATACACAATAAATACTAAATACTTTGTAAGTTAAATTCACTTTATTGTAAATAATAAAGTAGCTAGTATAGTAATAAATGGTCAAAACCTATATTATTAAAAAGATTGAATAATTATAAATATATTTTTGTTAAAATATATAACATCTTCCTTTTATTAAAGCACAAACATTTAGAGGCATTTGGTGAAGCCATATCATCATATACACAAGGGTCCACCAACTTTTTCACTTCATTTAATTAAAATACATCTTCTAAAATATGAGTAATATTTTATTTTTTTTAAGGTAAAATCTTCCTTCTATTAAAGCACAAACATTTATAGACATTTGGTGAAGCCACATCATCATATACACAAGGGCCCACCAACTTTTTCACTTCATTTAATTAAAATACACCTTCTAAAATATGAGTAATATTTTATTTTTTTTAAGGTAAAATATGAGTAATATTTATAAAATGTTTTATGGCTTAAATTTTTTATTTCCATATTTACGAATAATTCCAGTGAAAATTTAGTACACATTGTTTTTAGGGATTATTGATTTTGTACTAAATATAAATTAAAAATTCACTTCATATATATTTTCCCCCACTTTTACACAAATTATTAAGAAAATACTCATGTAACTAGAAATAATACTATCCTTATATTGAAAGATGATATAATCGTAAATTAGTGTTAATTAGTCATGTCAGTTTTATTGGAAAATAATATTAACAATAGTATAGATATACTTATAAATTAAATTATATACTCCTTTCATGCACCTATTTTCTTCCCATTTCATTTTTGAGGATCAAAGTTACCTAACTTTTACAGTAAATATATTGAAGAATACAAATTATTGATACACAAAACTCAAATAATTACATTTATTATCAAATCATCTTTGACAAAATATATTTTGCCGCGACAAAAAGTAACATTTACAGGACGGAAATGTTTGGTCAAAGTTTCGGAAGAAAATAAATGAATGGCGTGAGTAATATATTTATAATCACAACAATTTACAACAATATAAATAAAAAAATCAACAAAATAAATTACAGTTTAATAAAGTGAATACTAATTGGTGAAAAACTATCAATTTATTAAATATTCACTTTACTAATATGTAGTTCAATTAAACACATTTGTTTGGATTACATGGGTTATTGATATGTAAATTTGTCAAACGGGTTAGTTTATAATATTGGTCATGTCGAAAATAAGTCGGGTGACTCGCATCGGGAACATGCTTAGAAAACAAGTTCAAATTAGTGTATGATAACTGTTTTACGATTGAAAAATATAATTTGCCTAAAAATAAATCAAGTTTGTTATCATTGCTTTAATCATATCAGTACTTACATCAATTCTAATGTAGTAATTATAAACATCAAGTTTTTTTTTGTATAATTTTTTAATTCATAATGTTATTTAGAATGTTTGAATTAAATTTTTTATACTTATTTCATGTTCGATACAAGGATGTTCATATTTTGGTTTAATACTTTATATGAAGCATCCTAATTCCAAAAGTTAACATTATTATTCATTTTATTAAAATATTGATAAAAACAATGTTTTAAAAACAAACCCGTGCAACTTGCACGGGGTAAAACTAGTTTTTATCTGCTTAAAAAACTTATGCAGAACTTATATATTTTTGTTAAATTCACTTTTTACGATCGATTCTTACTAATAAATGCAAACTTATAAACATTTGAAGCTCTAATCTTTGTCATATTTGATTAAAAAAGTATATTTGGGGAAAAAAGAGAGATAATATACAATATGCAGAACCCCAGAATTTTTGCATTTGTTTGCTTAACCGTCGATTGCGTTTGGATTTACGTTTCTAATTCTGGAATTTGATTTAGGTTGGGAAAAGATTTGATTATGTTAATTGTAGGCGTTGAATTTCTGGGATTTGATTGAGTTATTGTGCGTGTGCTTCTATGGAGCCAAATTGAAAGGAGATTCTAGGGTTTTGTTAAAGGGGTTTTGTTGTTGTGTGATTTGGGATTGGAGTACATCATGAAGTGGGATGAAGGTTTGAATTTGAGTGTTATGGTTTGATTAACTGAAGAACAGTAAAGCAAAAGAAGGAGAAGTTAAATGATGGAATGAATGAATCAATAAAGAAAAGAAGGGTGACCTAGAAACAAATTAAGTTAACCACTAAACACAGGTTAGTAGGACAAAGAGGGCATTTCAAGTCAAATGATGGCATAAATTAGATTATTATGGAATAATGAATGGGTTGGGTTATTTTGAGAAGACCAGCAATAATTTGGATTATTTTTATCAAATTACCCTTTGTATTATTAATCTTCATGTATTAATTTCAGAGTCCCGTTTTGATAGTTTGCACCAGGCCCCATAAATCTCCGAGAAGGCACTGGCCAAGTTTGTGTGGGTGCTACACATAAATATATTGCTTTTCCCACATTTTTATTTCAGGCGCCTATTTTCGTCTGAAAAATAAGACGGGGTATGGTGTCACGTTTTGGTAAAATGAAAACATAACTTATGACAACTTGTTTTTAATAGCGGTCACATTTATCCGTCTAAACGAAGCAAGACCAACCTATTGCTCTTAGCCTTCATTTTTTAACATGCAAGAATATATGGAAATACCCTAGCACAAGTAAAAAAGTGGACAAAATGACTAACATTTTAAGGTAAGTAAGAAACCTAACTCAATCTAAGAAATACACCAATCAAAATAAACATGGAAATATTCTACTCCACACGTGCCAACTTCTATTTAACAACATATTCCTCGTATTTTTTATAGGGCTGAGCAAGTTTAGGTTCGGACCGGTAAAATGGACCGGACTAGATTATTTGGTCTGGACCAAATCCGGACCAAATTCTTTTAGGTCCGGTCCTCGGTCCGTGTTTTTGGATGTTTCGGTCTTCGATCCAGTCCGGAACAAGACCGTTTATTATATGTCTTGACCAAATGGACCGAAAAATATGACTTTCACGTCTATTTATTTAAACTTTGTCAATGAATCGAATATATTACGCTAAAATGTCATTATAAACTCAATTATAGCAAATATTTAAATTAAACAATAGTTTAAATACCTATTTTATTTGATTTGATGAATTTAAAATTTAATAATCAAATGCCAAATTCCGACAAATCGTACCTTTCGGTCAAAACTGGACCGGACCGAAAAATTCGGGTTATAAACTGTTTAAAATTTAATAATCATTATAAACTGTTTGGTCCGGTCTTCGGTCCACTAAATTTATTTATTTGGTCTTTGGTCCGGTCCGGTCCGATTTTGGACCGATGCTCAGCCCTGATTTTCTACCTTCCCCCTCGAAATGTGACTGTGCAGAGTCGCATTCCCATCTTTGGGAAGGTTCCTTTGTTATAGGGACAGAATGAGAGGCTTAGTGAGCACTTCGACTATTTGAGCATGAGATGGAGCATAAGATGTATTAATCATGCCTTGAGCATTTTTCTCACCCTGGCAAAGGAATTGTCCAAATCTAATGCTTGGTTCTTTCATGATAAAAAGGTCCAACATGGTAGCAGCCATGGATTAGCTTCGAAATTGCGAGCAATTTCGAAACATAAGAAATAAGATAAGATTCCAAAGTCTTTAATTTGGAATTTTGAACTTAGGACACTTTCCAAATTTTGTATTTCAAAACCATCATTTCTAGTGTTGACAATATCATCAATAATTCAATATACACTAAGATAGAAGTGACGTGAATTGTGAATCCCCCTTACCTTTATAAAGAGCGAGCTATCTATTAGGCATGCATGTTTGAGCCCAGAGATTTCGTTGAGTCTTCTTTTCTCTGGTGTCTGATTTTTATTAAAATTGTTTGGAAAATTAATTGAAAAGTTAGGTTATATGTGGTCAAATAACATAAAAGGACATGATAACTTTGTTATTATTTTATGTTGAAGGTAAAAAACGCAAAGAAGTTAAAATAAGGTACTTGAAATCTCAATTATTACCCTACGTAGCATTTCATTTCAGCTACCTTACTTGCTACAAAAGCCTACTTGTCACACTACTACTTGTCAAACACTCTCAAGAAAATAAGCTACCTGAAATTTTATTTCGGTGGACAAAAGTTAACTAAAACGGGCTGTGAAACAGAGCCTAAACCTTCAAAAATAACAATTAAGAGTAATAAAAAAACTATGAATTGAAAAATTCCTATGAAATAGAACAAAGGTCAACAAATACAACGTCCATCTAACTATACCAAACCTGTTGGTCTTGCTTCAGACGAACCATTTTGGTCTGAAGCAATAAGACGGGATTTTGTAACCACTTTACAGTTAGATGTAACCACTATTGAAAACAAGTTGTCATAAGTTGTGATTACATTTTACCAAAAAGTGAAAACATAATCCCGTCTTATTTTTCAGATAAAATTTATCCGTCTGAAATAACAATTTGTGATACCAAATTACCTACAATTGATCAATGATTTTGATTTTAAAAGAAAAAAAGGGAGTCGGGTACAGTATTAAGTTGATTCACAATGACACCTTTTGGGCCCAAAACTAGATTGTGGCCTTACATTACATTTTTTTGTAGTACCGTTAAGGACAACCCTACCATACCCATCTAATTTAATCTTCTTCATTTTGTTAACAAGCCAAGCACTTGACCATCTCCTTGGCTTAGGCATATGTCCATGCATAACGTTGTTGCATGGTTTTGGAAGGCCCATTGCTAGAACCGCCGGTGGAGGACTGAGTGGCGGTACGATGTTTTCGGGTTGAGGCGTTATCGGCTTGCCTGGCCGTCTCTCCCATTGAAAGGGAACTCCTTCCGCTTCCCGATTGAAGAAAAACCTAGAGGAATTTGAGCCTACATTTGAGTTCCTGGATAAAATCTTACTTGAAAACCTCTCATTAGATTGCAAAAGTGAAGGAATTTTTGTCTTTTGTGTATTAGACTCATTATTATCCATGTTTTTGTTATATAAATTGCAGGAAATGTTCAAATATATAAATGATTTTTCAACAGGGAGATTTGTGGATTTTGTGGTTATATAGAGAGGATAATAATCTAGGGGATTTTGCTTTAATTATGGTATTGTTCAATGATAGCAAATTATGGGAACTATGGAGATTATTTTTCTATAAATAAAATTATAAAATCTACTAATGATTTCTTTACATAATAAAAAGGGGTCCATCTTTTTTGTTCACTTAAGCAATCAAAGTATGTGAATAGGAAATATTTGGTAGCTTTATTATTGGATAAATTCGAATTATAGCAAAGATGATATACATATTTGGCAGGTGCAATATGTTATTTTACTCATTATTCTTAGAAAACAAGGATTACCGTTAACGTAAGATGTCAACCTACTCATTAGTCTTTTTTTATTTTCTGAAAATAACGTTTTAAAATAAAAATTTATCGTTTTGAGTTCGAATGAACCTTATTTGTCAAATTGTCAAAATGGTGTCTACGTTGCATTTGAGATTCATGAATCTAAGACGCGGAACAAACACGCCATTAACAATGACGTGTTGAATGTAACTTTTTCGTACAAAAAGGAAAAAAAATCACTTGAGATAAACACGCCATTAAAAATAGCGTTTTTTCGAGTAGAAACAGTAGTATTAAAATGTCTTATAACTGTGTAATTCCAATCATTAACAGCAACCAAGTACACTCTACCGATTCCGTTAATCTTTGTATATCACCTATTGACCTAGTTTTCATTGGTTTACTTGCCGACTAATTCGAGTCGGCCCTCCATCAACGCAATTACACAAACCGTGTGGAGCGTGAGATTTTATCCAAAGTCAACCATTGGAAATCTTACTCGAAGTTACAAATTTACTTCAAGCACACATTATATTTTTGTTTAAAGTATTTTGTCAAATACTACCTATAATTTAAGTCACTTTGTAAGGAACTACGTAAAGTTTTAATTTTTGTCAAACACTACTTAAAGTTTAGATTTTTTTTGTTAAGTACTACTAAAGTCAATCTTGATGCATGAAAATGTGAGAATAAACGATTTTAACTTGCCAATATCATAGTTTTGAGTTTATTTTTGCTAAAATATATGAAGCATAAACTAAGTTAGTAAGTTCCATTATATTTTACGCAAAATTACTTCAATTATCGTCGGTCTTGATTATCCATCATTATCTTCATCCTAGTGATATGAGCCTATATTTTTAAAGAAAAAGTTAATTATTAATACACTTAGCAAAATAAACTTCAATGCTATGATAACGCCACTCTAAAATCGTTTATTTGCAACTTTTCATGCGTGAATAGTAATTTTGGTAGTGTTTGACAAAGAAGGTCTAAAATTTAGGTTGTGTTTGACAAAAAATAAAACTTTAGGTAGTTCCTCACAAAGTGACCTAAATTGTAGGTAGTGTTTGACAAAATACTCTTTTGTTTAAGTAGAAAACATCTATCTATCTATACAATATATACTAAGGGCACACATTAAGTAGTACAATATAGAAAAGAAACGATTTTTCTAACGTGTACCCTAAGGGCACATATTAATAAACTAAGTATGAAAAGATTTATGAGATATTCTCACTAATTATGGTAAAAGGATAAAAATGAAATGATATAAACATATAAAGATTCATATATTGTATATTGTATGTAGATGTACAAAAATATTAATTGTTTAGCCTATCCTTATTTATTAAAGGAAAAAACACAATGCTGACTTGGCATGTTCACCTTAAAAATAGGAATGTAAAGGGGCCACTTTTATTGTGTAATTAATTGATTAAAGGCTAACTACACAAACACACGACACATTTTACCTTCCAGCCTAATTTACAACCCAAATTCTTATTTAAGACGGAGGTATCCGTCTTAAGCTTAAGACGGATACCATATTCTCTCACAAAATACCCATCAAGGGTGAGTGGAGAGCACATGGGGGTGCCCACCTTGTCCCCTCTACCCATTTTCTCTCACAAAATACCCGTTGCAAGATCCGACACGTCTTAAGAAAGACCTACTGAATTTACAAAACTCATCTACACTATATTTTTACAATTATTGGAACTTACAATGATCATTTAATAAATATCATACAATAGTAATACGAGTAATAAAGAAATATACTATACTATTATCCTGAATAATCTTCCTTCTATTAAAACACAAACATTTATAGCCATTTAGTTAAGCCACCTCATCATGTATACAAGGTCCCACCAACTTTCGAACTTCATTTAATTAAAATTTACCTTCTAAAATCTGAGTAATATTTTATATTTTTTGAATTAAAAATAACCAGCCAACTTTACTCGGTCGACTGGTCTCTAGTTGGTCGAGTATCATATGTACTCGGTCGAGTAAGCCTTACTCGGCCGAGCCCCCAATACTCATAAATATGGAGTATTACAGTCTTCCCTCCTTAAGAACGAACTTCATCCTCGAAGTTCACAACTCATACTCCTAGCTCCACACAAACACCCTATCAACTATCCACAACACAATACACCACCCTTAGAGGAGAAAACAGTACAGCCTGAAGCTTCCCCTGCATCAACACATATGGTAACCATATGTCACAATATGTCCACTACACATATGATAGACTTATGTCACAATAACACATAAACAACACATGGTAAACATATGTCACAATAACACAACCTATCATATTTGACACACCATAGCAAATCAACACTACACAACAACATAGCTGTGTCGGTGGCTGGACAGAGTAGATCATGACGCTCTTTTTTGCACCGATACGACGGTCTTTTCTCAATGTCGTGCGTATGCTATAGGGAGAGCTAAGTTCTGAGACTTTTGCTATGCTTTATGTTGAAGTTGAGAAGCAGATTACGGGATGTAAATGGTGTATTTGGGTACCATTTGTGGTGGTCGTGGCTGCCCTATTTTAGGAATTCTAGTCCATGGCTTCCGGTATTTGGTATAAGTATTTGGGTTGACTTGCTCCCAGTAGTATGACTAAGAGCTAGTCCGTTGTCGTTGTCCGGGTGTGTGTTTAGGTGACGGTGAGATCGGAGATGTGTCTAGTTAAGGATTGCTCGAGATTATGAGTTCATATATAAAAGAAGGAAATAGTGATTGATAAGTTCGTTAGATATATAAAAGAAAGAGATAGTGGTTGACAAGCTTATTAGCTAAGGACCAAGGCTTAATCACGTAATTTGGTATTCATACAACTTAGGAAGTGGTTGTTAGTTTATTTAGTACAACCAAATGGGTTTTAGTGTAATGCATATGATCATGGATATGTTAGAGCGTTAAATCGTGATTCCATGTGTGTAGGTCAGGGGCGTCTCAAACTTTTGGGAGGCCCGGTGCTAAAAACTCGACGTGGGCCAAAATATTTGAAATTAGCGCACTATGTTTAAAAGGCAAAATATGTGTCCTTATATATCCACCCTATTAAGATACTACCCATTGCGCCTAAAGTTTTAAAACTCATACCGCAAATATATGTAAATTTAAAACAATGCCTGGTGGAGTACTTTTTTAACAGTTTATGATAATATGCGTCTCTTTTATGAAGTGTATTGAGTATGGGTTAAATAAGCAAATAATAATTTTCCAACTCATAATTATATATAAAAAATGGGTAAAAATCGAGGGTATAACTCTCTAAAAGATAATTTATGATAGGCACAAAGAAAAAAATGGAAAGATGAAAAAAATATGACCATAAAATAGAACGTAAATAAGCAAGAAAAAGTGAAGTAAAAAAAATGGAAGTCCAAAATTGGAAAATTGGTGTAGTTGGATAAAAATTGATGGTATAACTCTCTTAATATGTTTTATAATAGGAGAACAAAGAAAAACAAATAGAAAGATGAAAAAAATATGACCATAGAATATAACGTAGACAATCAAGAAAAAGTGAAGCTAAAAAAATGAAAGTTCCAAAATGAAAAAGTGAAGCTAAAAAAATGAAAGTTCCAAAATGAAGAAAGTGAGGCCCCCAAGATTCGAACCTTGGTTGGCTGGTACTTTGTTTCTTTATCTTAGGCATCAACCACTAGACCCAAGCTTATTCATGTCATTATTTTCATGTTTCTAGTAAATAACCTTAATGTATATGTAAATGAGGCCCTCTAAGGTTGGAGGCCCGGTTCTTGGGCTCAGCCCGAACCGGGCCTTAGCCGCCCCTGGTGTAGGTTGTGGCCTTTGTATTGAAAATAAGTATCATGAAGTCGTGACTTTTCTCTAGTATTGTGCTTAAGTTACCATTTTTCTTACCCTTGGCTAGCCACGTAATAAATTAGAGTTTACCTCACTTATTTGGAGCGTTTTATTTAGGGAATTTAAAAAAAAAAGGGCAAAAATAATATAGTTGCGGGTTTGTACAACAAGTTGGGCTCATTTTAACATAGAATAATATAATAATTGGGTAATTTGTATATTTGTAGCTTGCGGTTTTGAAGTAAAAGAATTTTTGGACTAAGCTTAGCTTGGATTGGTCATCTCGAGAGGTAAGGACTTTTATCCCTTTCAAAACTAATAAGAGCATGTTCAGTTTGGCATTTGAAAATGTTTTCTATACTATTTTTGTAACGATTAATTCTACTAGTACTTGTAAATTTTGTTATAGATGTGGCTATGAGTGACACATTGGAATTATCTTTGGTACAAATTATTTCTTGAAATTTTAGAAGACTCTGGGACTTCTGCTGGTCTAGAGGGTTTTAAGGTGCGTCTGAGACGTCCCTGTGATTACCTCCCGAAAACTGAGCGCTTAGCCAGAGCTCCATTAGGTGGGGATTCACCAGCCCCCACTCGCTAGGGAGTTAGACTTTCTTCTTTGGCAGCTCATCCTACTAGTTGTCCAAATGTGAGAGGTGCGCACTAATATGAGTCTAACTAAGCACATGTGACACCTCTAGACCGTGTTAAGTGTAGGACCTTGGCATACGAATGGTTAAAATGTGGCTTTGTTGGTTTTAGCTCTGGTTATTTTTTTTTACCGTGCTAGGTTTGGAAATTTACTCTATTTATTTTTTGTTAAGATGCTATTTGTTTTGAAAATTATTATTTCGTCATCTTTATAAGTACTCCCTTACTCAGATTTGTGCTGACGTCCTTTTTGTTTAGGGTCGTTCCCCCTCTGTAACCTGTACCTATATATATGATTTTGGGTACAGCTGATAGGTGCAAATGAAATGCTACATCGGTGCATATCGGATCCGGGGAGTAGTTCGAGCGTGGAAGGATTTTGAACAACAACCTCATTCCACTTTTTGTACTTGTTATTCTACTTTGTTTAGATTTAATGGTTCTAGAATATTTTAATGTTATTTTGAGTTTTGTAAAATGTAAGACTTCCGCGGCAACGTTTTATTTAAAGGTCGTTTCAAAATTCTATTTTGTATTTAATTGATGTCTTAGTATATACCTTGCACTTGGTGTTGTCAGCCAAGTGCGGAGTGACAGCTGTGAATTTCATGTAATTAGTTTATTATTTTAGTTGCGAAAATTCAGGGCTGACACAATTATCGTAGTCCTACCGGGAGGATTAGAGTTTAGAGTTATATCTTGTCTTGCAATGTACAGATAATAGTGCATTTCATTTACTGTGAGAGTGTGTTTCATTCACTTGATGGTTTGTTGGATGTGTATTGGATGGTTGAATGCCTATTATTATCTTGTGTGTCACTCTCCAACCTCTTCAATTATATGGTTACTAGCGGTGAGATGCAAGCCATTAGTAGCGCTATAGTTTTCAAGGTGAGTCTTCCCTAGTCTTGTTTATATGATGATTATATCGTTGCTACTTCTCACATGCTTATATCGTTCTCAGGAAATGTTATTGTTGTAATTGGCATGATATATACACATGTACCATAGTGTATGCCTATATGATTTAATCATGTTTATTTTCATGTGATATGGCTGGGAGAACCCCGAGTTACTCCCCATTGATTGTGGCATTCCTTTTTAATGAATGAACATGTTGCAGGTTGGTGTTTGCATGTGGTTTTGACGAGTGAGCTAGCGAGCGTTTTATTTACAGCGATTCACCTTTAATGTTTTACTTTTGTTGTAATTTTTATTATCCTATTTGGGTATTTAACGAAGGATCGAGATTCCTTGCATTTATTTAACTTACAATTTGTATAAATGATTTATTAAGTAAGTTTTAGTTTAATAATATAGTGACATTCGCGATTTTGCTTCTAAAGTATTTTTTTAAATCTCGTATTTCCGCTGCAAATCTATGTGTTTATTTTATTGCATTATCTCAGGGTGTCACAACTCTCCTACATAGCACACCTACCTTTTCCTTGACCCCAAAACCAATTATATGTACACCTCTCACCATGTTTGGTTCTTTGACTCGACATATCCCTTTCACACGTTCACCTCAGACAACTGGTCATCCGTGTGATACACGGGTTTCGTGATCCTTTCCAAACTATGGTGCACGGGATACCACGGATGGAGAAACGAGGGACAAACGTGAAAACACGCATTTGTGGAGTCGCCACCAAATTTTGTGGGAAGTTGGAACCGTTCGAATACTTTATGTCATGTCAAGATACAAAGGAATGACATGAACACTAAGAACTCGTTACCCTTAGCATTCTATGTCTAGAATAACTCTCGTGGATGCCAATGAACACGGATGTTCACAGAGATCTAGAGTAAGGGGTGAGGGTACGTATTAAGAAGTTCTTTAATCAAACACCTAATCCCGCCCGCCTCGATAGCGGCTTCTACTAATGATTAGGAAAACTCTTCTGTTATCGATGTGGTGTCGGTTATATACATGTTATGCAACGTCCACGCTTAATCCTAGCATATGAGCTTAGACTATGTCGGTTGAACATGTAATTTAGCAATTAATTATGTGGAATTAGGATTTCAATTCAATTGTATGTGAGAACACAAATAATTAAATCATACAATGATTAAAGAGAAAAAATAAATATTACAATTGATTACAACGAATAGGAGATCTATGTCGAAATATGTTTGAAAGATTAATTTTGAAAGAAAGAAAAGAATTAAAAATAAAACGAATCAGATTAGCAGCGATAATACAAATAATAGTCGATATATTACCTAATTAAACTACGTCAAAGAGAACCAGGAAGATCAGATAACTGAAACCAGCCCGGAACAGGCGCAGCAGGTCATGCGTCCTCTAGAAGAGGCGCATCAAACCTTGCGTCTGTTCCTGAGATGGGTTTAGGGGTGTACACCGGTCCAGACCCGGACCGGACCTGACCAGACCGGATAAACCCGCGGACCGGATAACCATATATTCCAAGACCGGAGACCGGACCAGTTAGGAGGGGGACCGGACCGTACCGGACCGAGACTCTTAAGATCCGGGTTTTTCCGGGTTTGGACCGGACCGGTCCTTCTTTTAAAGGGAAAATTGAAATTTTTTTAAGTATGGACCGGACCGGAGACCGGTCACCATATTTTTTGGGACCCGGAGACCGGACCGGTATGTTCCCGGTCTGGACCGGACCGGACCGGCCGGTCCGGGTCGGTCCGGTTTACCGGTCCGGGCCTCTTTTTGTTCACCCCTAGATGGGTTCTGGCTGTGAAGCTAGAATCACGATCAGTCAGTGTTCGTTGGTGATTTACGATTTATTAATGATCTACAAGTCGAATTTAAGTGATTTATGTCGTATTAATTACACTAACTATACAAAAGACGAATCTAGATATTTGATATGAACAAATCTAACCTCTACAGAGAAAATTTGATAGATGACAAAAACCCACAAATATCGATTATTAGGGATTTAGGTCAAGAGCTAAACTATCTAAATATATGTAATAAGAATAAAAGAAAGCCTAAAGAAAAGGTTTGAAAACGACTTTGACATAAATCCGACATGAATCTTACATTAGATAGAATAAAATACAATAAAAAGACGGGATTAAAAACACCCTTAGAATAAAAGTTGACGAAACAAGATATGAACTAAAGTTATCGATTTAGTGACAGCTCGACTCGAATGTAAAAAAAGTAGCCTCGTAAGAGGAACGATTGATTAGTTAAGATTGATTATTGTTGAGTTGGTCAAATTGGTAAGTCCATGCAATAACTTGACAGGTACCCAGAAGGATTTGAACTTACGTGGTCGATTGATCAAGCACGTTGTTGTCGAAAGCTTAGAGCAAGGTATAGAATGCAAAGAAAGAGAAAGAAGGGGCGGAACACTCGTGTGTCTTGTAAGTGTGCACGAACCTCTTATTATATAGTGAGAAATCCGAAAGGTTTTGGAATAACTCGAACACGGAAAAAAATCTAGAAAATATTCCGGAAACATGCAAAACGAGCCGGGGAAGAGGCGCTGCAGACACTGCGACCCTTGGAAGAGCCGCAGCGCACGCTGCGTCGTTTCCCAAGCAGTTTCCTACTTTGAAAGAAAGATTTCCGCATTTCTTTATGGGAATTGCGGTAGATTTCGAATTATTTTCTAAATAAAATATGAATATATTTTACTGAAAAAGATAAGTTTTTGAACATTAAAATATCCGGAATATTCCCGAGCGTTCAGGCATGGTTTTAAATGACGGTTTATAGATAATGAAGCGGTTTTTGACCCAGACTCCAAAATAACTCTAATAACTGTCAAAACGACTGTATCGGTACGTAAATGACGACCAAGGCGTAGATACAACTGTTTGAGCTGTCACTTGACGATAAACTTACGAATTGCCACAAATCGTTTTGTTGTACCAAAAATGCTGCCCAATCATCACTGGGTGGTAGGCGGAAGGTGTAGATTCGAGGTATCTACAATCCGTCTTACCCACCACTAATCAATGGTGTCATGTCCCCTTCCATGCTCTCGTTCCCACATCCATTTCCTAACTTGAACTATCTCTACCTATCTCCTACTCTCGCCCTCCCCTTGCACTTCCCATGAAGCCCCCCCCCCCTCTCTAACACCTCGAACTCACTCACGTCCCCTTAAACCGTACCCTCGACCCCCTCCTCCTTACTATGCAACCCACTCCACGAATAATATATTCAAACCAATTCACAAATTAAACCTATCCGCCCAACTCTACTCCTCTGAATTGCGATCCATTAAATACGTCCTTAATGACACCACCTGGAAATAAGATATGGAAGTTCAACATGTTGCTTGCTTCGCCAACCACACATGCAATTTTGTCCCCCATATCTACCGCTACATACCAACAATGTCGAGTGAAAATGGGTCTTTCGCACCAAGTAGAAGCCTGATGGTTCCTTCGATAAATATAAGGTTAGGCTCTTTGAAAAAAGGGTTCCATCAACGTCCCGATATGGAATACACTGAAAGCTTCAGTCCTGTCATAAATCCAGCTACGGTTTGACTTGTAATTTTTCTTATTGTTAACTAGTGTTGGCCCATACATCAACTTGACGTTAAAAACGTCTTCCTCTAAATTACTCTTAGTGACAATATGTATATGACTTAACCTCCGAGGTTTGTGTACCCACAACATCCATCATAAGATGTTGTAACTTCCTTCATTTATACTCTTGCTAATTTGTTTTCTTTGAAGGACCTTGGTGAGCTTTCTTGCTTTCTCTAAGTTAAGGTACTTCATACTTCTTATGGTTTTTTTTTTCAAGTCCACACAATTAGACGATGGATACAATTCAACGTGCTAACATGTTAGGAGCTAATCCCGCTTTCAGACTGATGGACTCTACTAGCCTCCCCCCTTACATTATTTGGTGGTGAGTCTCACTCTAATCCTGGCCCACCGTATACCAAGCCTTGAATGGAAGTCTAAAATATCTTTCTCTCACGAGACCGGATGTTGCATTTGATGTGTACAAATTGTCTCAATATATGCATCAACTGATCTTTGTTCAATGGAAAGCATTGAAGCATCTTCTTCTCTATCGTGTTGGCACCTCTACTAGTCATTGTTCGTTAGTGATTTACGGTTTATTAATGATCTACAAGTCGAATTTAAGTGATTTATGTCGTATTAATTACACTAACTATACCAAAGACGAATCTAAAGATTTGATATGAACAAATCTAACCTCTAAAGAGAAAATTTGATAGATGACCAAAACCCACTAATATCGATTATTAGGGATTTAGGTCAAGAACTAAACTATCTAAATAATTTGTAATAAGAATAAAAGAAAGACTAAAGAAAATGTTTGAAAACGATTTTGACATAAATCCGACATGTATCTTACATTAGATAAAATAAAATACAATAAAAAGACGGGATTAAAATCACCCTCAGACTTACATGGTGACGAAACGAGATATGAACTAAAGTTATCGATTTAGTGACAGCTCGACTCGAATGTAAAAAAAGTTCCCTCGTAAGAGGAACGATTGATTAGTTAAGGTTGATTATTGTTGAGTTGGTCAAATTGGTAAGTCAATGCAATAACGTGACAGGTACCAAGAAGGATCTGAGCTTACGTGGTCGGTTGATCAAGCACGCACGTAGTTGTTGATAGCTTAGAGCAAGGTCTAGAATGCAAAGAGAGAGAAAGAATGGGCGGAACACTCGCGTGTCTTGAAAGTGTGCATGAACCTCTCCTTATATAGGGAGAAATCCGAAGAATTTTGGAATAACTCGAACACGGAAAAAAATCTAGAAAATATTCCGGAAACGGGCAAAATGAGCAGGGGAAAAGGCGCAGCAGGCACTGCGACCCTTGGAAGAGGCGCAGCGCCCGCTGTGTCGTTTCCCAAGCAGTTTCCTACTTTGAAAGAAAGATTTACGCATTTCTTTATGGGAATTGCGTTAGATTTCGAATTCTTTTCCAAATAAAATATGAATATATTTTACCGAAAAAGATCATTTTTGAAACATTAAAATATCCGGAATATTCTCGAGCGTTCAGGCATGGTTTTAATAGACGGTTTATAGAAAATGAAGCGGTTTTGACTCGGACTCCAAAATGACTCTAATGACTGTCAAAACGATTGTATCGGTACATAGATGACGACCAAGGGGTTGACACAACTGTTTGAGATGTCACTTGACGATAAACTTAAGAATTGTCACAAATTGTTTCGTTGTACCAAACATCCGGTCCAATCATCACTGGGTGGTTGGCGGAAGGTGTAGATTCGAGGTATCTACAGAGCCCCATCTTTGACTAATGCTCGGACAAGGCAAAAGTCAAAGTATAGCCATCAGGTGAATCGAAGATTACAACGTGACGACTATGGCAACGCGAGGCGGTTCAAGGGGTCTGAACCAAAGACCCGTCGTCGGGAAAATTTTAGAGTCTGTCGACTGTTGGGGAGGGTCGTTTAAAGTCCATTAGACTAAGTACGAAAGCTCGCCAGCCATAAGAAGGAGTCATACCTGAGCATCTTCTTTCTTGGACATGAGGTTGCGTCATGAGGCTCGCCAGCCGTTGCCTTGGGCGCATAGTGAGGCTCGCCAGCCGCTGAGTATGGGTGCGTAATGAAGCTTGCCAGCCGTTGAAAGGAAAGCTCGCCAGCCATAAGAAGGAGTCATACCTGAGCATCTTCTTTCTTGGACATGAGTTTGCGTCATGAGGCTCGCCAGCCGTTGCCTTGGGCGCGTAGTGAGGCTCGCCAGCCGCTGAGTAGGGGTGCGTAATGAAGCTTGCCAGCCATTGAAAGGGCGCGTGATGAAGCTCGCCAGCCGCTGGGGATAAGGTCATATGTGAGAACTGGCATGTCTCTATCTTCAGGTGAACTCTCGTTGGGGAAAGGGCGCGTGGTGAATCTCGCGAGCTGCTGAAAGAGATGCGTAGGGAGGCTCGCCCCTGCTGTAAGGGCACGTTGTGAAAATCTTCATGCGTCTGTCTTCAGGCGGACTCTCGTTGGAATAGAGCGTATATGAGAATCTTCCTGCGTCTGTCTTCAGGCAGACTCTTGGTGGGGAAAAACATGTTGAAGTAGAATCCTGCTGCGGAAAGGGTGTATGTAATGAGGCTTGCCATCCATTGAGTGGGCGCGTGATGAAGCTCGCCAGCCGTTGTATGAAAGAATCTTCCCGCCTTTGAAGGGGCATGTGATGAGAATCTTCTTGCGTTTGAACGGGCATATGATAAGAATCTTCTTGCGTCTATCTTCACGCGAACTCTTGTTGGAGCAATATATATATTGAAAAAGATTTGGGGCCACAAGCAACAAACTTGTAATAACCAAACTCCTAAGTAGAGCTTTGTTGGGGAAAGGGTGCAGCAAGAGCTGCAACTCCATTGGGGGTTGCTTGAAATCGCTTGAAAAAGTTGCTTGATGTTGCTTGAAATCGCTAAGGATTGTTTAACGTGCTGAAACCGCTGAGGATTGCTTGACGTGCTGAAATCGCTTGAGGTTGCTTGACGTGCTGAAACCGCTTGAAGTTGCTTGACGTGCTGAAACTGCTGAGGATTACTTGACGTGCTGAAATCCCTTGAGGTTGCTTGACGCGCTGAAACAGCTTGAATTTGTGTGACGTGCTGAAATCGCTTGAAGTTGCTTGACGTGCTTAAATCGCTTAAGGTTGCGTGACGCGCTGAAACCGCTTGACGTTGCTTGACGTGCTGAAACCGTTGAGGATTTCTTAACGTGCTGAAATCGCTTGAGGATTGCTTGAAACAACTAGCGGTGAGGGAAAAAAGAGCCAGGGTTCTTCTTACGATGTCTGTAGGAGATCGAGGTGGCAGGCGTCAAGCCCCCAGCTTAGCTCGAGGTGCTGGAGTATAATTTTCCAATTTTGGCTATTGCATAGGAATGCATTTGACTTGAATGCAGGTGGCATCGTCTCGGTATGTAGCGTTAAGGAGGGTGGCCAATTGGCTGCAGGTTATGGCCTTTGAGACACTCGTAGGTGGACGGGATCGACAGGTTTAAACCTCTCGTTCCTTGTTCATTGTGAAGAGAAGTGATTTATTGTAGAGAGTCTTGGGGCGCGAGCTAGCAGAGTTTCAGAGGGAAATAGCTTGTTTGTTGAGTGAGCTAGAGGACAGAGACACTGAGATTGTTGCTCTCGAGATTTTAGTTGGTGTTGGTTATGAGAATTATTTGTCTTTGGTTGTTTTGATGTTGGTTTGTTTTTGCACATTTTGGACTTTTGTCTTGGGCGACAGCCCCCAGTTTTGGATTTTGGATTTTGTTTTGGATTGTGAATTTGGATTTGTTTTCGGGATTTGGTTTGGGCTTTGGCTTTGATTTTGCTTGAGGCTTTGTCTTTGGCTTTGGCTTTGGCTTTTGCTTTGGTTGGGCGAGAGCCCCCAGTTTCGGTGTTTTTGTTTCGGGCGAGAGTCCCCACTTTTTGGATTTTGACTCTGTCTTAGGCGAGAGGCCCCGGTTTGATGCACATACCTCATTTGGTTGTATTTGATGGCCTGAGTGTTTCTGCTGCTAAATGTTTTTTTGTCCCTGCAGGTTAGTCTGAAAACAAAACAGGTTTGGTAGACGACGATTTTGCCGTCATGCTGCCGAAAAATAACATCACATAGGAATCACACAAATTACATATTTGCATGTTGGTGGCCTAAACTGATGCAAAACGAAAGATTGGATTGAAAAACATGGTATTGTAAAAAAGAAGAAATGTGCATTTGTCGAAAATGTGGAAAGAAAGAGGAGGAAATGAGTCCCTTGAATAGGTGTGCTCATTTGGCGGTTGTGTCGACTTGTGTCTTGAACCCGAAGAGGATTAGGAAATCCATGGTTGATATCATTCTCTAAGTTGTCTTGGCACATGCTCATGCTCGCTAAGGTGAGAAGCTGAGGATTTGGATGACGTGGGGATGTCCAAATGTCAAAATGCAAGAGCATAGCGACGTTTACTCTTAATTGACCAAGGGCCGGATTTATTTCGTGTCGCACGAGCGGCACGTGAGCTGCGAGGCGCGTTACTTTGTTTGTTCTTAAGAATTTGGAAGAGTTCTGCCCTTTTCACAGTAACAAGTTCGGCAAATTACGTGAAACTAATACTATAGAAACAAAATACTTTTGTGATCGTATAAGCTTAGTGTATATCTGTCGAATTCTTAGATGCTAAACGAGGGTGATAACAAACGGAATGGAGTGGGAGTTTCTATGGTGTTAGAAAACACTAAAGATCTGTGTTATCTCTCTCACTCAGCTAGATGAATGAAAGGATCGTCTCGAAAGGCATGGAGATAAGGTAACTGTGAATCGATTCGTCTGAAATTTGTGAAAAGATTACTACTGGAGGGATTTTGTTTTCTTTGGGATCTTTTTTAATATAATGGAGACATTTTGTTTTTTTTTTGTCTCGTGCGTTTTTGAAAATGCTCGAGACTTTTGCTGGGCTGTTTTTTCGGGTTTAAAATCGTTGTTGGACTGTTTTTGTGTGGGAGTCGTCGTTGGACCGTTTTTGGTCTGTTGAGAATTTGTTGGATTGGCTGGATTTGTTGGCTTGATTGCAATTTTCTTCTCTTTTTTTTTTGGATTTGGATTTATTCGACTTCTTTTTGTCTCGTCTTGTGAACTTTTGAAACTTTGAGACTTCTGCTTTGGGATTGTTGTGATTTTTTTGGTTTGTTTTTTTTTGGATTTTGGTTTTGAATTTGTGAGAGTTTAGGCATGATTGCACTAAAAAAATTGTTTTGATCCTTCTGTGGGGTATCAAAATGTTTGGCATGGGATGCTGTTTCTGGTAGTCATATGGGATCTAACGAATCGGGTAGAAAGATGGGGTTTCCAAACCTAACGGTCACCTAGAGACACGGCGATCAAGGAATTTTCACATCACAATATATGGGCAAGGTGGTAAATGCACGCCCTCGTTCAGACTTATTCTAAGAGGTCGAGTGATCTACACTAAAGAGATACGACCTAAAGTATTTCAAGTCTATTCCACTAGTTAAGTGTAAAAAGTAGAACAAGTGACTAATAAAAAGACATGTGCAAATTTATTCAGTTTTGTTTGAAACTCGAAAAGAACTAGGACGATCCTATTACAAAGGTTGATATAGCGAAGACAAGTAGCCGCTTCAGATGTCTTCTTCAATTCTTGTTCCTAGCACAACTAAGTCTTTGAAGGACTTTATGTTCTGATATCTCAGGCGGTTTTCATAAACAGGTCTCAAGTTGTTCACGAACTTTTCCACAAGAGTAGCTTCATCTGGGCGTTCGACGAGCTGTATGCTAGTCTTCCTCCACCTACTTAGGAAGTCGCTGAAACCTACTTTCTCATTTTGGGTAAGAACCTCTAGAGTGCGCATGCTGACTTGGATTTCAGCATTGTCTGTGTATTGCTTGGCAAACTCGATTGCAACATCATCCCATGTTGCGATCTTCTTGTGTTCTAGGGAATAGAACCACTGCATGAGAATGGTGTTGATAGACAAAGGAAAGATCCTTAGGAAAATGTCGGGTTTGATGCCTTTGATAGACATGTAATCCTTGAAAGCGTGGATGTGATTCAAAGGGTTTTCATGTCCCTTGAATTTTGGGATGTCAGTCATATTGAAGTTGGTTGGCAACTGAGTGTTCAATCTTCATACTTTTGATTGTTCTCCATATAGATGTCGTCTCCCTTAAGGTACATCAATTGCTCCTCTACGTATTGGAGTCGCTTTTCAACATCGGTAAGAAACCGGTTTAGGATCGCCTTTGGGTTGTCCCACAGAGGATGGAAAATTATCATGCACAGTGTCAGGATTGTCTAGAGGAGGAAGCCTAGCTTCTATGTCCACGATGCGATTCTCAATGGCATGGAGGTGAGCATAAGCTTGGTCTTGGCTCACTTGGAGACGGATGAGCGCAACTAGGATTTGATCATTACCATATTGGTTTGGTGCACAAATATTTACTTAACTAGCTCCAGGCAACTTGAAAACTGAGCAAGAGACCAACGACGAATCAGAACACGATCGACCATTCTAGCACACTTACTCGAAATGACTCGACTTGTGAAGTCGGAGTATGCCACTGTGTCTAAGTGAATTTTGAAAATGACAAATTTGGAAATGAGTGACGACTCGAAGTGGAGAAAGACTCGACTTGTGAAGTGGGAGTCTGTCACTGTGCTAAGTGAGTTTTGAAAATGACTAATTTGGAAATGAGTGACGATTCAAAGTGGAGAAAGACTCGACTTGTGAAGTGGGAGTGTGCCACTGTGCTTAGTGAGTCCTTAATGACACCACCTGGAAATAAGCTATGGAAGTTCAACATGTTGCTTGCTTCACCAACCACACCTGCAATTTTGTCCCCCATATCTACCGCTATATACCAACAATGTCGAGTGAAAATGGGTCTTTTGTACCAAGTAGAAGCCTGATGGTTCCTTCAATAAACATAAGGCTAGGCTCTTTGAAAAAAGGGTTCCATCAACGCCCCCCATGGAATACACTGAAACCTCCAGTCCTGTCATAAAGCCAGCTACGGTTTGACTTGTAATTTCTCTTATTGTTAACTAGTGTTGGCCCCTACATCATCGTGACGTTAAAAACGCCTTCCTCCAAAGTAATCTTAGTGACACTATGTATATGACTTAACCTCCGAGGTTTGTGGACCCACAACATCTATCATAAGATGTTGTAACTTCCTTCATTTATATACTTGCTAATTTGTTTTCTTTGAAGGACCTTGGTGAGCTTTCTTGCTTTCTCTAAGTTAAGGTACTTCATACTTCTCATGGTCTTTTTTTCAAGTCCACACAATTAGACAATGGATACAATTCAACGTGCTAACATGTTAGGAGCTAATCCCGCTTTCAGACTAATGGACTCTACTAGCCTCCCCTCTTACATTATTTGGTGGTGAGTCTCACTCTAATCCTGGCCCACCGTATACCAAGCCTTGAATGGAAGTCTAAAATATCTTTCTCTCACGAGAGCGGATGTTGCATTTGATGTTGACACCTCCACTCATTGGAAAGCAGTGAAGCAGTGAAGCATCTTCAATGGAAAGTATTAAGATGTTCAATGGAAAACATGTTCCCCCCCTACCGTAAGTGAAGGGTTCTGTAATGAGTATTAAGATGTTGTATTTGATGTTGACACCTCCACTCATTGGAAAACATGTTCAATGGAAAGCAGTGAAGCATCTTCTTCTATATCGTGTTGACACCTCCATTCATTCCCCCCCCCCCCCTACCGTAAGTGAAGGGTTCTGTAATGATTTTCAACAGATTGGAATTATAAAATTCCCAAGATCTCATGCATGTTAAGTATTAAGATGAAACAAAAAGGGTGATCAGAATACTTACTTGGATGCGGAAGAATTCCAATAAAATGCTAATAAAAACAAGTATAATAAACCCGAATTGCAGTTTCTTAAATGAATATATAATATGTGAGACCGTCTCACGATAACGCTCCAAGTGTAGCTCATCTACCGGTATCCACACAATATGAGTGTGTATGCTAGTACAAACTTATGAGCAATTTTCTTCCCTCTTACTCCCTTGAGATTTTTGTTCTTCTGAAAACTCATTATAAACATCTCCCCTTATTTCTCTATATATAGTGAATTCAAGGAGAATCCTAGATAGACAATGTAGGATAAGGAAAGTATAATAAGAATAATATTTTATTATTCTTATTTCCTTAATAATTAATCAATATTAATGATAATATTGCCCAAACCTCATCTAGTGTGTGACCCTGTAAGACCGACTAATACTACTCGAATCCCAACTCGTTTAGGACTCAGACTACAAGCTGCTCCTAATAGAACATTGTAGCCACATAAATTTAATCAGTATAGAATATTTCGGACATATGGGCAAACTAACTCCTTCAGTAAGTCCCCTTCGTCTTCATGCTTTTTGTGACTCAGATTGGACCGGTGACAGGGATGACTTCAACTCCAGTAGTGCTTACCTTGTTTGCCTTGGTCGAAATGATATTTCATGGAGCTCTAAAATATAAAACACTAGCCTCGTTCCTTCATTGAGGTCGAGTGTTAATTCCGCTGCCGAATTTACGTGGCTTGTGCATCTTTTGGGTGAGTTGTGTGTGTCTCTTCCATGGGCAACCTATCATTTACCGTGACAACATAGGTGCTACGAATATCAATGCAAACCTAGTCTTTTAGTCGCGCATGAAGCATTTTGCATTGGACATTCACTTCATCCGTGACCGTGGTCAGCCTGGTTCCCTACATGTTATTCTTATGGTTAATGATGACCATCTTGCTGATACTCTTACCAAGTCGCTTCCTAGTCTGCGATTGCACATTTTACTCTCCAAGATTGGCCTCTCGTCTCGATAGTCCCTCTTGCAGGGAATGTTAAAAGTACTGAATAATATTTCTCTTATTCTAGAATGATCTTGTATCTTAGTATTTTAGAATTAATTTATCCTTTTATATCTTTCTTATGAGGGTCAGACCTTAGCTAATATCGTCTCAATTGTATATACACTCTTTGTGCATATAATACAACGCACCTTTCAATGCTAATAACATATTAAATTTTCGGGAATAGTAATAAATCGATACCGCGAGCCAAAACGTGTTCGATTCATACAAGTTTAAATGATCATTGTAATTGTATTTTACAGTAATTTAAGGTATTACTGAGTAAGACACCATGATCAATATCGTTCTCGCAACCTAGTTATTTAGCAATATATGACAAACAAAAATTGGACAAAATAGAAATCGTTGATGAGAAAGGATGGGCCAAAGAGTTACATAGTTAATGGTCAAATTGACGAACGGCGGCAGTGTAATTGTGTAAACGTCTCTTCTGTTCCGAGTTATGGGAATAGAATAAGAGCTCAAACGTGTGGTGTAGTGAGGCATGATAATTAAATAGAATACGGGCGTCACATGGTACTTAGCATCCACCGCTGTTTTAGACCACTGACCTTGCCCTTATATGCATTTTGCCAAAATGGGACTGCCTTATTTTGTTAACATACCCACATGCAACTATATTGCCTTCCCTTTCCCTTCTTTCGGCCTTTCCTTCCTCCACCCACCTCCATCTCCTTGACATGTTTTAAGATCATATTACCTCATCCATCTGTCCCGGTAAATACACACTAAATACACTTAGGCTTATTCTTTTCGGCTTAATTTCAACTCGTTTTATTTCAGGTTCAGCCCGACTTTATTCAATACAGTTTAGTTTAACTTTATCCAGTTCTGTTCAATTCATCTTTTCACAAAATTAAGTCTTACTTCAACTTTATTCACTTCAACTCGATCTCATTCAATTTAGTTCAATTATGCACACCTTCATTTAACTCAGTTATGCTCGTTTCAGCCGAAAAGAACATGGCCTTAATGGCACCAATAGTCATTTAATTACCTTATTTATGTTGACACACTTAATTATCATGGTTTCTTTACTTAACTAAATACACTTTGGCGGAAAAATGTTTGGGAAATTTTATTCTTTTATTATAAACAAGATTGAAATTAATAGTATTAGCAAAAAATAAATGAGTCATCTACACCCCTCAACCTTAACACAATCCATTTAATTAAAAGCGTCATACACCTCAACCATAACCCAAATCAATTAACTTTCTTATAACCCAGCCTGACATATTTAACCCATTTATTTTACACAACTCAATTTTATCTTACTTAACCCATCTAACCCATTTAACTTGAGTGACGTCTTTAACCCACCATGAAATGGTTAACCCAAATGACATGTTCAAACACTTTCACATATACGAACAAAGTGTACAAAAAACTAATACTTTTTTTAAAAAATTGTCAACAGTAGTTTAGTAAAAATGTAGGTTTCGACAAATCGTTTGAATATGTTTTGGCTTGGTCTAGCTCTATGATACAAGGTCATACGGTTAAATATGTTAACAAGTCAACCCAACTTGATTTCAACCCATTTAGATTAAATGGATTATTCGTGTCGGGTTAGACCATGTCGTAAGATCTCAACCCTAACCCGACCCATTTAACTTTTGTGTTGTGTTCGTGTCGATCCTCTTTCTTAAATGGGTCAAAATGTCTCAAACCAAACCCGCTAACTTTGTGTCAAGCTCATGTCGTGTTATCGGGTCGGGTCACTATTTGCCAGCTGTACCTAAAGATCGATATTTAAGACTATCTAATGTCTTTTTTTGTTGTAAAATGCGAGCATCATACTTAACTAGGTAAAAACAAAGGTAAACAAACGGGCGAGACAAAGGAGTATGTTTAAATATAAGGGTACAAGTGATGGTTTTTTTGTAGGGTAATGATAAATCCACTATCGTTTTAATTTTTCAGTGTTTTTTAGCATACTGATAAATCCACTATCATTTATATTAGTAAATATTATAGATTATAAGCTGTATTAATTATGGTAGGTAAATATCTAGCATATCCATCAGATATTATTGTATATTGTAATTAGGTTAACTTAGATTGTAACCTTGAGCATATATATGCAATATTGATAATCACCCAAGTTAGGGAATTATCCAATTCTACATGGTATCAGACTAGGTTAACGACTTCGTCTCCTAGCTTATGTGCCTCTCTTTTCCCCGGCACCATCACACCATAGCCTCACGCTACAATGGGTGATAAATCCTCCCCCACAAAAGCCTTCTTCCACCCCGTTTACACCGTTACAATATTCATCAAAAGTTACGGATTCTTGACGGCATGAAAATTTCGTACGCATCGTGGGTGAACTTGTTCATCCTCCACGCTTGAGGTCACAAAGTCCTAGACCATATATATTGTAATACTCTGTATTTATGAGTACCTTTTACTCGGTCGAGTAAGGGTCACTCGACCGTGTGGGATGTGTACTCGGCCGAGTAGGGTGTATTCGGCCGAGTGAGGTTGGTGTGTCAGTTAGGCAACCTTCTGCCTGGTTGGCACTCGGCCGAGCGTAGTGTGCACTCGACGAGTGCGGTGTACTCGATCGAGTGCTTCTTGCACTCGACCGAGTGCACCGGTCTGCAGGATTTTATCCAGCGGTTTGACTATAGATAATTAAGTGGTGTTAAAATATCATTCCCTCAGTGTGCTTTCATAATCAAACCCTAAGCTTTCTAAACACTCTAAAACCTCTCTATCATCTCTAATCATTCCAAGGCCGGATCTAATTGTTTCTTGTCTTACTTGTTGACTCTATTTGGTAAGTGAATCATCTGTATGATTTATTGTAATCAATTATTAGTATGAGTAATGTAACCCTAATTAAATTGGGGTAAAAGGGAAGATGGTCAGTTATTGATTATAATAATTTGATTGCCTGAGACTTGTTTGCGGATTTGCGAAAAGGTAGGGCTTCCGTACTCAGTACCTTATATGTTAATCATTGTGATAAGATGTGTTACTATGATATTGTTACTTGTTGATGATGATGGTTACTATTGTGATGATGATGGAGTTTGGGTTTGGAGTTTGGAGTGATTACTTGGTTACTATTTTGGTGGTCCGTCGGGAGACGGACCACACCCCAAGTTTGCCTCTCGTAGCTCTCCCGGTGCGAGGGGGATGTGCACATTAATGTTCCGGGAACTCTCACTGCGGTGATACGGGCTTTCGATGTCCAGTGCTGCGGTCTGGCATCAATAGGTGGAACGGCGGTCAGATTCTGAAGTCTAACACTATTAGGGGTTACCGTTGCAGAGGTAGCTCAGTTACTGGTGTATGGTTGTGTTGTTGTCCGTTGGTTACTTGTTGGTGATGTTGTTGTTGTCTTATGCGTTGATTGATGTATGATGGTACTGACCACGTTAAAAGTTTCTAAAACTGTTGTGATCCATTAGGGAATTGTAAGCAGGTGTCGAGCAGGTAATTCGTTGAGCTGGCATTGGAAAATTTGAGGGTATCGTCGTTGTTGAGTCATAGCTTCCGCAGTCATTAGTTGTCATAGACATTTACTTTATTGTGATTAATTTGGATTATTGCTTACGACGTTGTGTCGTCTGGATTTTTGGAATAATGTAACTTGGTGTTAAACAACTGATTAAGAAGTACTGTTGTATTATGCTCTATTTGATATGTACTAGCTTGAGCAGCCGAGATGGTAGCATCCTGATGTACTAAGGTGCTCTTTTAAGGCTTTTTTGTGTATGGGGGTGTTACAAAGTGGTATTAGAGCGACGATTTTGGAATCTAAAACCAATAAACCAATGAATTTAAGAGTGTCTAATAAAATGAACCCGGGTAGGAGTTGTAGGGAGCTACCGCAAGGATTTAGGAGACGTCCTAAAATCGCAACTTTTCCCTTATAGCTCTTAGTCGGTAACAATGGGGAAGTGTCGAAATGTATATGTGTGTGTGATTTGATTACTATGTTGATTGGTGAAACCGATGTTAAGTAGTGATGAGATATGATATGGAAGTGATGAATTGATATGAAGTAGTAATATGATATGAGTCTGGCATATGGTATCTGCATATGAAAGAATTGCATGATGAACATGGGAAAGATGTATGAAACGTGGTATGTATGAATAAAGGTGATTTGGAGCATGAAAATATGTGTTTATGATGGCATAATATGTGGAATAATTGACATGAATGACGTATGTGCATATTGAGACGGAATGTTGAGAAATGAGGAGAATGACATGTTGGAATGGAGTATGATTTTGAATTAAATGATATTAATATGTTAATATGATGAGAACCTGTAAATAGTTGCGAACTATGGACTTTTATGTGATATAAGGTGTATTGAAGAGTAGTAATTTGTTTGGTAACAAAAACAAACATTAATTGTATGAAGTTTGATTTTAGAAGGTTTGTTTTAAACTGTCGTAAATTGAGTTCTAGAAATGATATTTATGTAAATCAAATTGGAGGTGGTAACTTGTTCTGTTACAGTTCTAACGGGAGGTCATGAGCCAAAATCTACTTAGAATTGAGGGAGATATGTCCATTTTACGAAAACTGGTCATTGTTGGGAAATCTGGCGTACTCGACCGAGTGCATTAGGGCACTTGACCGAGTGCAGGATACTCGACCGAGTGCATTTTTCACTCGATCGAGTGTCTTATTTTTTTTATTTCTAGATGGTTACAGGAGCGAGTACTCGATCGAGTACAATGTGTACTCGACCGAGTGCGTCGTACTCGACCGAGTAGAGTGTGTACTCGACCGAGTGGCTTTGCCACAGCAGGTGAATTGTGAAAGTTTTATGTTAATGTATTGTTGTGTTAAATTATGTACTAAGTTATAGTTCCATATTTTTAATGTGTAAGGAAGAGTCGTCATGGGGAGTGAGGTTTACGGGTTATATTAGTGAGAATTTTCCTCTATGATTGTATGGTTTTCAAGAGAGGTACATGTGTCATATATAATTAAAATGTATAGACTTAAGAGCCTAGTGAGAGAGAGAGAGAGAATCAGTTTTGGGATATGAGATGTGTAATAAAGTTGTGTGTTAAGCAATATATAGTGACATGTTTGTTTATATGAACAAATGATAAAAACAGAACGGTAATGTATGAATTGAGGATTTAGAAGAGAGATATGAATGGTTATAAAGGGGAATGTGTTTAAGATATAAAGGTAAATGAGAATGTTTTAACTTTATTAGGGATATATGCAATGAGAATCGATAGTAAGGAATGTAATGCGAGCTTAGTCTGCTTGATGTGTAAATAGGACTTGGATGTTATGGTTTTGATGGAAATTGGGAAAACTAAGAGACAATTGTGGAGATGAAATATTGTGGAAAGCATGATATGAGGTAAGCACTGTTGTAAGGTATGCTAAGGATAGATAACAATAATATATGATGAGTTTCGTTGTTTGTTTGGGCGTATTAGTAGCAAATGAAGAAAAATAGTGTGATAAGAGAAATTATTATTGCGTATGATTAGACGATTGTGGCGACGTGTTGTTGAGTTTGGGATCTTGAGGTAATAAGAAGGTAGTCGCGTTATTGGGGGACTAGATAGTGATAGTGAATCTTTGGGATAAATGAGTAATTGTAGTTGGTGCGAATTGGAAGAAGTATAAATAGCGAATTTGTAAAGCAAATATTAGTAGAGGCTATAGAAAGATGTAAATAGAAAGATATTTATGAGTCGTGAAATGATTTGCAATGGGAATATTTGAGTTGGAATGAGGCAAGTTAAAAGAGGGATATTTGGAGGAACATAGCTTGAGGTAAATGTGAAGGATGCAAAGGACATAGTTTGGTAAGAAAAAGTTAATGAAAGATGGAATTGATTTCGAATGAGATGATGAGTGATTTTAGTGATAAAATAATATGATATATATTAGAAGATGACCTTTGGTGGGAAATTATCGGATAGTAATCAAAGAGAGGTTGTGAAAATTTTGGTGGAATCGGTTATGACCTCGGAAATAATGTAAGGGTGATTTGTGTGAGATGTATGCGCATTTGGTGGTATATTGATCGAATATCGCTATCATAGAATTTGGTGGTTTGAAATTTTAGGCATAAGTAATTTAGAGATAAGAGATTCAAATGTGGAATTTTGAATAAATATCTAGATGGTAGTATTGGTTTATATTGGAATCTTGCATGAGAATGTTAAATTAAAGAACTTATTATAATGGTAATTGGTAGTTATTCCGAGATATTAGTCTTAGTACCTTGTGAGTCGTTTTGCGAGGAGAGAGATGTTGATGGAGGATGACTTGTTATGGTTTGAGTTAACGAAGTTATCCGAAGGTTATAGTATTATATGATAGATGTTGTAGTTGAGTGTGGCAGTAGTTTCAAGTGTAATGGTTTTGCGGTTTGTTTTCATGTTAGTAAAGGAATGTGAGGTATTGAGGTGGTAGTTCCTAATTAGTTGTGTGTCAGGTTAACATTTGTTATATTGGGTGGCAAGAATGTAGATTTGTGAGCAAATGGAGAGTAAAGTGTCGCAGTTGCGTGGATTTGAGGGCGACGTTTGGGATATATTGGAATCTAGTTTTCTTGTTGAGATTGCCGATGTGTTATTATTAGCTTGTTACTCGTATGATGGATTAAGTAGACTGAGATATGAGAATTTTGTGTAGCGCTTAGAGGCAAGTGTTGGGGGAAGTATTGGTAGTTTGTGCGTGTCGAATGAAGTTATCTTTAGCATGGTTGGTATAGTCTTTGTTTTGTGTAATAGCGTCATTCAGATAGTGGTCTGTTATGACGGTTATGTGGTGATGTGAGTCTCTAAGTAAGTAAGAGTATTGAGTTTGAGAACTTGCAGTATTTATGTGTTGGGCATATGTATAGATATCGTATTATTTTTATTTGTTGTTATCTTTTCGTTAGCTGTTGTCTTGTGGGTTTAAGAGTAGAGTCTAATCAATGGATATTTATTAGTCATTATTCTTGAATTCCTTGTTCTTTTAGATTTTGCTCGATAGGCTTGATTGTTGGACTATTTTCGCATTTGGATTGGGATGTTTTGGACTTAAAGGGGTATGAGGAAGTCGTGAGATTTGATTAGAGTGTGCTTGAGGTTGTAAATGGTTCATTGTCGTTTGGAGGATTTTATGGATTCGCCGCCAATGAGGATGAAATTTAGGATTTTCGTTGGGCGATGATTTTAGGTTGAGTGTTATGCGTTCGAGATAGGGCGAGAGTTCAGAAGGATATTATGAGTAATCGTGGTATAGGATTGATACAATGGTACGTATTGATGATTTTTAGGTGGATTTTAGGTGATGTGAGAAACGGATGGTGTTTGGGATTGTGATAAATTTAGGGGTGTGGTGTTAGGGTATTAAGCGTTTTCAGTAAAACAAGATGATGACAATGAAGGAAGAAGATAAGAGTTTGATAATGAAGGGGTTAAGAGTCTATAGTACCGTTTAAGAAGAGTAAGTTGTCGCATAGCGGTTGTTTTACATTGTAGAATATTTAGAGGGAATAGTGGTTGGATGATATGTTAAGTGAATAGTTGATGAGTATGTTGTTGAGGTATTATTATAGGCATGGGTGTTGAGTTGTGGCATTAGTTATTTGGTGATGATCGGTTTTTGGATATGTAAGAATAATACTTTTGGTATGGTACGTGGTAAGCATGGAAAATAGTAATAATGTTAATGGTTTGATTATGAGCGAACTTCGAGGGCGAAATTCTTTTTAAGGGAAGTGGAATTGTAGTATCGTATGTTGATAGCATAGGAAATGGCGACAACTTTGGACCTATTAATGTGGGTATGGTGGCAAGGAGTTATTTTTGGTGATGTATGCGTGTTAGTGTTGCAATATTATGATGTGAAATGGTATGTGCGCTGTGTAATGATATGGGTACTTCTGGGTAGATAAGGTGCTATGTATTGTCGACATGTTGAGTTTGATATGATTGGTGAGTTTTATGATATTTTTCAAGGAAGAATGTTGGGAAGTGTTGTTAATGGAGTTGGGATACTTGTTTACATTGTTTAATGACATCGTTAGGATGTTGGTTTTTTAATAATGTTGTTTAACAGTGTTAGCTCGGATGTCTTGTGAAGGTATCTCAGTTTAGTAAGCGTCAATGTATGTGTTGTTGAAAACTAGGGTTATGAGGTTGTATCGGATTGTGACGGTTTTGAGGGCACCTTTGGTATGTGATGATGCATGATGTTCGCTTGAGTGCTGGTTTCCTTGTTGATAATGAGGGTGTGAACTTCGAGAACGAAGATTTGTTTAAGGAGGGAAAAATTTAATAGTTCGTATTAGTTTAGTGATAATTTTGCTTTATTATTGGTCTTAGTGTGTTTGATGGAGACTTGTTGTTGGTTTGTTCCGAGTTGATAAGTGATTAGTAGAGTCCTTGTGTTTGGGATGATTGGGAATCTGGGTAGAGGTCATACAATTTGGTTTGTTGTGTATGTTGTTGTCTTGTGTAGTGTTTTGAGGTAGGAGTATGAGTTGGAACTTCGAGGACAAAGTTCGTTCTTAAGGAGGGAAGACTGTAATACTCCGTACTTCTAAGTACCTTGTACTCGGTCGAGTAAGGGTCACTCGACCGAGTGGGATGTGCACTCGGCCGAGTAGAGTGTATTCGGCCGAGTGAAGTTGGTGTGTCAGTTAGGCAGCCTTCTGCCTGGTTAGCACTCACCCGAGTGCGGTGTACTCGACCGAGTGCAGTGTACTCGACCGATTGCAACGGTCTGCGGGATTTTATCGGTTGGTTTGATTAAAGATATTTAAGAGTTAATAAAAGATTATTCCGTAAGTTTGCTTTTCATAATCAAGCCCTAAGCTTTCTAAACACTCTAAAACCTCTCAATTATCTGTAATCATTCCAAGGCCAGATCGAATTGCTTCTTGTCTTACTTGTTGATTTCATTTTGTAAGTGATCCATCTTTATGATTTATTGTTATCAATGATTAGTATGAGTAATGTAACCCTAATTGAATTGGGGGAAAAGGGAAGATGTTTAACAATTAATTATAATAATTATTGCATGATCAGGAGGAAACTTTGTTAAAGAAGACTTCTGATTTGATTGCTTGTGACTTGTTTGCGGATTTCCGTTGTCTTATGCGTTGATAGATGTATGATGGTACTGACCCCGTTAATATTTTTTAAAACTGCTGTGATCCATTGAGGATAGTGAGCAGGTGTTCAGCAGGAAATTCGTTAAGCTCGCGTTGGGAAACTTGAGGGGATCACCGCTGTTGAGTCATAGTTTCTGCATTCATTAGTTGTCATAAACATTTACTTTATTGTGATTAATTTGGATTTTTTACGATTGTGTGTCGTTTGGATCTTAGGAATAATGTAACTTGGTGTTAAACAATTAATTAATAAGTACTGTTCTATTATGGTCTATTTGATATGTACTACATTGGGCAACCGAGATGGTAGCATCCCGATGTACTAAAGAGTTCTTCTAAGGCTCTTTGGTATATGGGGGTGTTACATTTGTGGTATTCCCGCAACGGCCAAGACTGATGCCTCATATGAAACATGGTACGAAATTGATTCCCATGTTTTGCAATGGATCTATGGAACTTTGTCCAATGATTTCGTGACCCGCGTTTTGGAACTGGAATCCACTGCCCTCGACGCTTGGAATTGGGTGAAGAATATTTTCCTTAAGACCAAGGGAGCACGAGGATCGGCTCTTGACCATGAATTCAACAACCTTAAACTTGAATCCATGCCTTCGCTTGATTCATATTGCTGGAGACATTTAAAAGATATTGATATAGCGGTTAACGACCGACGGTTGGTGCTCCTAATAGTGCGAGGCTTACCATCCTCGAATATGACATCGTTGATGCCTATACAAATTAAACTTTACCCAATTTTGAGAAGGATTGTGGCATGCTCGAATTGGAAAAACATTGTAAGTCAAGTCGTGACGACCCTCTAACTGCCCTTGTGGCACCTCCGGCTTCAGTGGAACCATCCTGGACGGACTCTTCTACTGAAAAATCTCCCTTCTACCAGCCTTGATAACAACAAGAAAATCGACAAGGTAATTAAAATCGTCGTAACAACAACAACAATAACAAAGGCTGTTATAATCCCGGCGCACATAGTAGCAAAGGCAACAACAACAACTCCACTCTGATAGGCCATTTTCCTCCATTCGATGCCCAAGCACAATGGCCCACCTACCCCTCTTGGCCTTTTTCATGGAACCCCCCCCCCCCCCCCCCCCCCCGACCATACCCTACCTTCCCTGGTTGGGTACCTCCCTGGCAGACGTGGCAGCAGTACCCATGCTGCACGTTCTGACAGCTAAATCGAGGAGGGTCCTCCTCTTCTCGTGCAACCTCTTGCGGTAATGGGCAAGCTTATGTGAATACTGACGAATGCTCTAAACCCACTTATATGGGCATGGCGTTTAACGCTATGTCGCTTCAACAACCTGAGTACGGAGGTGGTTTATGGACGCATGCGCCTCGTCTCGTCTCACTGCCGACTCGGGTAGACTTCATCGTCCCTTCAATTCTAGCACAATTAATTCTATTTACGTAGAAAATGGCGCTAGTATTCCAGTTCGGGGATTGCTTACCTCCCACATACACACAACCTACCGAACCCTTCACTATAACCACGTCCTTTATACGCCACAAATCATCAAAAACCTTAATTCTATTAGACAATTCACAAAAGAAAATAATATTTTTGTTGAATTTCATATGTTTGGTTTTTCTCTAAAAGATTTAACAATTGAGAAACTAATTTTGAGGAGCAACAGTGACAAGTAATTATATCCATTGTCGAACCCAACCACCATGTCCCAGAATGAGTCTGCGTCGCATCTTCACCTTGTCGCCTAAGCCTCGGGTGTATGGTATTCCCGTCTTGGTCACCCTAGTAGCTCTATTATTAATTTACTTCGATCTCAGTCTATTATAGATTGTAATAAAGAACACAATTCTCATCTTTGTCATTCCTATCAAATAAGCAAACATAAAAGGCTTCCGTTTTACAATTCATTATCGCTTACTGTAGCCCCTTTTGATATCATTCACAGCGATATGTGGACATCGCCTATATTAAGCACTAGTGGTTTCAAATATCATCTTATTTTGATTGACGACTTTACTCAATATGTTTGGGTTTATCCTTTAAAATTCAAGTCTGAAGTCTATGCCAAATTCATTAAATTCCGCTGCTATGTCAAAGCTCAATTTGAATGAGAAATTAAATCTTTTCAATGTGACTTAGGTAAAGAATTCGACAACAATCAATTTCGCCAATTTGCTAATAACAAAGGCCTTATCTTTCGATTTTCGTGTTCACAAACTTTATCGCAAAATGGTAACGCCGAAAGAATGATTCGCCATATTAACGAAATTGTCCTAGCTCTTCTTCACCACGCCTCTCTTCCCTCGTCTCTTTGGGTCGATGCACTACTTGTCGCGGTGCACTTACATAATATCCTACACACAAAACTTCTCAACAATCGCACACCCATGTCCGCATTATACCTTAAAAAAATCGTCTTACACTCATCTTCGTATCTTCGGGTGTACATGCTACCCAAATCTCTCCTCCAAACGCCCGCACAAACTCGCACCTCAGCTTGGCCATCACTTGTTCTTGGCCCATCCATGAATTGGATGTCAACAATGCTTTTTTACTTGGGGACTTCGCTGAAACCGTATTTATACACCAAACTGTGGGATTCGTGGATCCTTCTTCTCGTAATCATGTGAGTCGTACGAACTAAAACAGGCTTTCCATACTTGGTAACAACGGTTCGCCACGTTCATTATATCACGAGGTTTTCGCTGTAGTGCTTGTGACCCTTTAATATTTATCTTTTGAGATGGTTCCGCCACGGCCTATCTACTGCTTTACGTTGACGATATTATTCTTACCGCATCCAATTATACACTTCTGCGAAAAATTATTCAGGACTTATCTCACGAATTCGCAATGTCTAACCTCTGCTCCTTGCACCATTTACTGTGTATTGTTGCTACTCGTACACATTATGGTTTATTAGTTTAGTAGCAACAATACGCTTGATATATTTTGGCCCGAGCATCGATGATGTTTTTTTAATCCGGTTGCTACACCCGTTGATGTCGGTGCTAAACTAAGTGCACTTCAAGTGCGTTACTCACTGATCCCTGCAGTCTCTATCGTAGTCTCGCCGGTGCTCTTCAATACTTAACTATCACGCGTCCCGTCATTGCGTATGCCGTCCAGCACGTTTTTTTTATTTATGCATGCCCCACGAGAGCCACACTTTCATTTTCTTAAACGTATCTTGCATAATATTAAGGGCATCTTGATCACGGGCTTACTTTCGTGAAATCTGCCACTCATTCGCCCTTCCATTTAGGACGAGACAGAATGGGCGGGCACGAGCGGTCTAGTGTCCGAGCCGATTGAGCAGTGGGAGGAGGCGCCGTGGAAGCTCTGACCGCGTGCCAGACATATTCTGACGCCGATTGGGCGGGTTGTCCTGACTCTCGTCACTCCACCTTTGGCTATTGTATATTTCTTGGTGATCTTCGAGAAGACGGGCTACGGTATCACGCTCGAGCGCAGAGGCGGAGTACCGGGGTGTTGCAAACGCCGTTGCTGAAACTAGTTGGTTACGTACTTTACTCCTTGAATTACATGTCCCTATACAATGTGCAACTCTAGTCTATTGTGACAGTATTCCGCTATGTACCTCTCTAGCAACCCAGTGCAACACCAAAGAACGAAGTATGTTGAACTCGATCTACACTTTGTTCGTGAAAAGATTCAACTTGGACGAATGGTCCGCGTCCTACATGTTCATGTCGAGTACCAATATACTAACATTTTTACTAAGGGCTCCCTCCTCATCTTTTTACTCGGTACTGTTTCAGCCTGCTGAGCGTCCGCTCTCCTCCTACTCCAACTGCGGGGGTGTATTAGTATATATATTATAGATTGTAAATCGTATTAGTTATGGTATGTTGTAAATATCTAGCTTCTTACTATCCGTATTCAGCTTGTGACGGATTGTGCCCGTCCTCAATGAGAATTTGTGATAAATTAATTGTAATAATGTTTTGTTTTTTTTTTTTTTTTACTATACGGAGACCTATCGAATTTACACCCGTGTCCCTGAGAAGAAGACAAAGAAAAGGTGAGGACTCGGGAAAAAAACCTCGATGTACGTGCAAAGGCTGTTAAAATTTGGGCACCCATGCATTTTACTCAAAGCCACCATTCCACCGCCTCTATTTCTGTGTTCTCACTTCTCACCTTTGATTTCTTTCTCATTTTCAATTCAACTTCCAATTCCCAATACCAATTTCAACCCAAAAGACAAATAACAAAACACCTAGTGAAAACACCCTACACTATTATTCATAATTCTCAATAACAAAAAACAAAAAACAAAAAACAAAAAACAAAAACAATAACAAAACAAGAAAATATATAAATCTACATATATACGGAGTAATAATTATTATTTATTTTGGAGGAAAAACTAGATATATAATTAGAGAAATATATACTTCGTAGCTGGTAAAAATTTGTAGTTTAAAGGAAAGACATACAAGAATGGATTGTTGTGGAGACTCCCCATCCCAAGGCAACCAAGATGATCATACTTGGCTTGCTTTCTCTCTTTCAAACCAACATTATTATGCTGCTGCTTCTTCTTCTTCTTCTCCTACTCCTTCTACTAATTCACACTCCCAACATCAATACCTTTCTCTTTTCCAACATCCCCCTCTTTCTCCTGGTCTCTTTTTTATTCCCTTCATTTCTGTTCCTTGTTTTTTACTTATGCTCCTATTATTTTTTACTGTTATAATATTATTTCTGACATGTTTTGTTATGTATGTATTCCAAGTTGATAATAATTTATGTTACTCATACTTGTTTAGAAAGATCGACACGGTTGTTTCTTAGGGTTGAACTTAACTTGTCTTTAAAAAATTAGTTTGTTTTATCGTAAAGATGAAGTGTCCAAGTGTCCTACCATGTCTAGCAGAGTCAAGTCTCCAACACGAGCACTAGATAAAGGGAGTAACATACCCTATAAGATACTTTCTTCAATTCAACAGTTTGTTTACACTTTTATTATTTTGTAAGAAGTATTTTAATCAAATGTAAACAATCAGTTGAGTTAGCGGAAAATAACAAAGGTGAAAGGAGAGGTGATATTTGTGAATAGGTATATAATACTTGCACCAACTTTCCTATTAGAGAGGATTCAGTCTATTAACACAGTCCTAAATACGTCACTAATTTAATTTACTCGAATTATTCCATTTGCTTATTTCATGTAAATAGGTTTATTCAAAATTATATATACAAAAGTGATACTACGATTTTGTACGTGCCTCTTTACTGCTGTCTCAGTCTTAATATACTTTATTCATTATTATGATGCATGAAATCTTCAAACAAATTGAATTCTTTAATAAAGTGGTATAAATCTTTGTTAATTATTTAATCATGATTTTGTTTGTATTTATGAATAGGTGAGGTAGGTCATGTAGTTGAAAATGGTGCAAACACCCATCAACAACACGCGCTGCCTTTCCTTGGCGGCGCGACGGGTGGAATGTTGCAAGTGGGGTTGTTTCCAACGGCGGCGGTTGCCGGGAATGGTGGTGGAGTTAGTTACGAGGCGGTGTCGGGGGAGGAGAAGACAATAGATGGTAGATTATTCTTAGGAGGGTTTTCTTGTGAGCAACAAATGCAAGTAGTTCAACAAGGACAAGAACAAAGGATTATTCTAAGTGATGCAAACAATTATCAACAACGACGACGACAACAACAACAACAACTTGCTTTGGTTGCTTCTTCAGTTGCTGTTACTCCCATTTTACCTAGTGGTAATAAGAAAGGCGTAGAAGGTTTTGGTCAAAGGACTTCTATTTACCGTGGTGTCACTCGGTAATTTCTTTACTATCCCTTAATATACCCTAGAATAAGACGTTTGTATTGTAAGACGATTTTCTTTTAATGACAGTTTATTGTTGAAAGAAAATATACCCTAAAATAACAATTATATGAGGGCCAAAATATAAACTGCTAATCTTTTTTTAGGTACAAGTATAAATTAAATGGTTAATCTTGATTATAAATTGTTAATCGTTAACAATTGTGTTTTATTTTTGTTGAATTGAGCGAATCATCGAGGGTAAGAATCAGAACTTCAACTTCAGGGTTCGAGTAAGAGATCTCTACCATCTAAGATAACTCTTGTTCTTTAAAACGTGTTACTTTTGTGTACACAATTAATGTGAAGTTTGGCAAGAAAAGTTAAAATATCAAGGAAATGTTGTTGGATAATCTTGAAAAAATGTGTACAGGCATAGATGGACAGGGAGATATGAAGCACATCTGTGGGATAACAGTTGCAGAAGGGAAGGCCAAAGCAGGAAAGGCCGTCAAGGTAACACTATCTTTACTTCTTAATATGTTGGGATCATTACCAACATTTTGCTATGTCATTAGGTGGAGCCGTGGAAAATTGGATCTTCTTAAAAGATTGTTTTTCTGGTACACCAGGTCTCATTTCAGACAGGCTATTCCGTCTGATTTAGACGGGCTATTTGTGAGTATTTTATGATTAGTTATAAATGATAACCAAAATGTGACCATTTACAGCTGACCATAAAATAGTTACAAATGGCATGTCTGAAGGCTTCAGACAGAATAGAAAGAGTCCGTCTAAAATGAAAATTTGTGTTTTTGTTAAATTATTACTCCCTATAAATTTATTTATTTATCAAGAATCATACACATTTGACACTTATTTTGGGTGAAATAGTTATCCACTCAAATTTCTATTGTTCAATCACCTTTATAAATAGAGGTATATTAACTACTTTCTCCTTTTTATCTTCTCTTCCACCTCCTCTTACAATCGATTAAAATAATGTATATTTTGCCTCATCCACTTGTCATCCGACTCCACACGATACATATTTTTTTAATCGATTGTGAGAGGGCAAAGGGAGAAGGTAGATAACAACCCTCTTATAAATATTTGTGTTAGGAACTTAGGATTAATAGTGCCAAAAGCAAGAATTTTTAGTCTAAATTAAAATACTCCCTTCTATTCTACATAACCTTCCATATTTCCTTTTTCATCTATTCACAATACTTTTCTCTTTTCCTTATTTAGTATACTTTTATACTTATTTTAATCACCTCACTCCACAATAATACACATACTTTATCTTATTTTAATCACTTCACCCCAAAACAATACTTATTTTTAATCACCTCGCCTCACAATAATACGGCTAGTGATTTATCCAAGGCTTTAAAATGATTTGTCCAAGGCAATTACGGAGTAGTTGTGTAAGGCAATGTCCATTTACATTAAATGTTTTGGACAAATCAATTTAGTGCCTTGGATAAATCACTCCTCAATGATACCCCACACTACCTTCCATCTAGGTAGCACGGATACTTCTCCTAACCAGCCGTCCCGTGTCAGATATCGTGTCGGACACACGGACACCTATAAACAAGGAATGTGAGATTGAAAGACAAGAAGAGGTTGATTAGAAGATGAGTTTGGGTGGGAAAATTGATTAGAAGATGAGTATGGGTGGGAAATGAGAATAAATTATAGTTAAAGTCAAGTTTTACGCTCAATTATTTACATTTAATATCAAATACTAATACAAAAATAAAAATTGTATGTTATTTATAACTATAAAATATATATTTTATTAAATTTAAATGTCGTGTCACGTGTCCTAAATTTTACAAGATGTCGTATCACGTGTCCGTGTCGTATCCGTGTCCGTGTCCGTGTCCGTTTTGGTGCTACCTAGCCTTCCATTTCTCCAATCATCTAACTCCACCACAATACTTTATCTTATTTAATTAATCACCCTTAATTTTTGTGTCACTCATGAATGGGGAAAGTTATCGGGAATATGAGTGAGTATAAAAAAAATAAAAAAACATTTATAGAACTTTCATTGAATTATACGAAATTCGGTCCACCTCATGCTTGCTTAATTTGTGAATTCATTTTCTTAGTTCCGTGATTATACTATATAATAATTATATAAGTGTTCAAAGAACTATTCCACGGAAGGAGAGAGAGGACGACTCACATGACACATACGTGTCTATATTTAAAATAAGGATGACGATAAGGCGTCACCCGGTGGCGCTGAATCTCGGCGTCAGCATAATAAAACCAATTAAGAAAAATAAGAATATAGAATATTGATTTTCTTTTTTGTGCCAAATGTTTAAGGATAGATACGTAATTTTACATCATCTAATAGTTTTTCAACAAAAAAAAAAATGAGTTAACTACATAAGAAGGACCTAAACTATTGATGATAAAAGGACCTAGATTATGAAAGGGGAGATATAAGGACCTCACTTGCTATTCCGTCAACTTTTACGTCAGTTTGCATTCTCTAAGAATTTTTCTTTTTAAAATTTTATTTTCAAAGCTAAAAATCTGCTTCAATAAACAATAAAAATCACGAATTCTCAAATGGATATTATCCGTCTTGAACTTAAGACGGGTATACATTAAATCACTCAATTATTGCCTAAAAAATACCAAAAATTTTGTCTTTATTACCACCATGTGTTAGTATATGACCCGTCTTAAGTAGACCTGAGAAAAGCAACCTGACCCGATTGACCCTACCTGAAAAGTCTAACCGGAGATCCGAAGTTGACCCGAACTACAACACCCGAACGTCACCCAAAATCCTTGACCCGGCCCATCCAAACATGACCGAGCTTTCTTGACCCCTAACTGACCCGAACTGAAAATGACCCGGTTTGAAACCACGTAACCCGAAAATGACCCGGTCCAAAACCACTTAACCCGGAAATGACCCGACAAAACATGCATAACTCTAATTGCATCGACAAGGCTCAAAATGACTTTTTCTCTCTTATTCATAGACCCGAAAATGACCCGGCCCAAAATAACTTGGGTCGGTTGACCCGAAGCAACCCGAACAACAAATCTGAAACCCAAAATGACCCGACTCGACCCGAATTAATCCGAAATCAATGAGAGACACGAATTGTCCCGACCCGAATCCGATCCATTTGACCCATTTACCAGGTCTAATCTTAAGGTTAAGACGGATAGTGTCCATAAAAATAGAATGAAACTTCCTTTTTAATATTTCTTCCCTCTATGTACTCCATTATCCTCTTCTGTAAATGTTTCCCTTCATTTGTTTCACCAAAAAAATTGTTTCCCTTCATTTATGCTCCTTTCCAAAAATATTATGGCAGCCAAGTTCAGTTTCCGGAAATGATTTTAGTTATTTTTAATTTGTTCTAATATTTTTTTTGTTGTTTTTAAATAGCATCACATTTTGTCCATTAAGGCAGAGTTAGAAGCAAACTGTTACTCCTCACGGAATGATTTAACGGAAAAATAGATGAGGTCCTTATATCTCCTCTTTTATTGTTTGGGTCCTTATAACTATGTTTATCATTACTTTAGGTCCTTATTGTTTAGTTAACTCAACAAAAAATAAAACTCTTAACTAAATCAAACTAGAATAATATTTACAAAAAAAATTACATTAATTTATCTACAAAATAAACGTTTTCTTCATCATTGTTCATCTACTGGGTCTTAAAAGATATTACGTAGTACAAAATAAATGAACTGGTTTTCAGCACTGAATACACCAAAACGTAATTGTATGGACAAAAAATTTATATTATTTACATGTAAGCATAAAAGTGATATAAAATATAGTATTTCACCAAAAGTTAAAAAAAAATCAAAAAAGTCAAAAAGATTATTAGACTGGTTTCGAACTTGGCTTTACGTACTCTAGTTATGTGCAACTTAGTTTAATTTAATTAAGCTCAATTTAGGTCGGTTGAATTCAATTTAATTAAGCTTAACTTAGTTCACCATCCTTCAAAATGTTTATGTTTATCTTAGGTAAACTCAATTTAAATCTGTGCAGTTTTGCTCGGCTAAGTTCAGTTGAATTCATTAACACTTATGTAATTCAGATAATTCGTATAACTTTATTTTTACAGCATAATACTTTATAAATATATTTCAACATATTCTAATTTTGTCATCAATATAACGCAAAAAATATTAAACTGTCGCGGAATTTTTTTTCCGTCTCAATAATTTATTTTCTTTGATTTGAATATCGTTCACGAGATTAAAAAAATATACACATATCACCTACATAAAATTGAACACAAGAAAACAAGATAAGAGGAGTATACTATCATTTTTAGTGTCTTAATTTGTTATCTAATAAGACGGTCCAATAGACATGTTTGATTCAACCACTTTAATCGCCAAAACAACAATTCTAATTAATATTCAAATTCTAACTAAAACAAATTGTTAAAAAAATGAATATGTTGTAAAGAGGTCTCGAACCTAGTACCTCTCTCACACTTAATTCCCCATTTTCACAAGATACCATCCTGCCAAAGCCTCAACTGGTTTGTAAATGATATGTTAAAGTATTTATTGCATGTACTACTCTTGGTTCATAATTATAGTTCCACAAAAAATGCCTACTTCTATGAGATTTTTTTTATAATTATAATTATTATTGTTACAACTAATTAATAATGTTAAATTCCTATATTACCCTATTTAGTTTGAATTTTAAATTTTGGTAGAGACAAAGCAAAATAAGTATGCAATTTACGATAATATTCTTGGTGACGCTCAAATTGAGCGCCACCGGGTGACGACATCTCATTAAAACACAATGTAGACCCGTCCTAGTCATATATTCCGTTTTATATTTTTTGTTTGTACCAAAAAAAAAAATTTAAATGATATTTTATTTTAAATTAAATTAATACGACTAATATTAATAGAGGAAACACAATAATATAAATTTCCCATACAATTTTGTGATTTTAAAGTAGCGACTAAGACCACCATGTGCTCCTAATCCGTATCTATGGTCTTCTGTCGGAAATTTATGTGCAGAAAAGCTGCTTGTTTTTTCACGAAACTTTTTGACCACTTTGTTTTTAGGCAATATATGTCACTTGTGAAGTTTGACTCTGCATGTTTTGACTCTACATGTAAGATGTGGCTATTTGCCGCGGATACAACGGATCACTTGATTTTAATTAAGACCGTCCTAATTTTAAAAGGATTCATATCATTTACTCCCTCCGATCCACACAAATGGTAACATGGGAAAAATTGGAGTTTTTAAGAAAATGTGGAAAAATGAGGGGTAAAAAAGGAAAAGGTATGTGGGCCATGTAATTGTGGGTTTAATTGTGAGTTTAATTGTGGGGCCATTCAATGTCATTTTGTATAAATATCAAATGGGTTGAAGGATAACTTGGTAATGTAGTGGGCCAGATAAGGTATGTTACCATTGATTTAAATCGTCCGTTTTAGGTAAGTGTTACCATTGATCTGGATCGGAGGGAATATTTCATTAATACCCAAAAAATAAGTTAACCTTTAATTCTTTCACCAATAAAAAAATGAGCTACAATTTTCAATGACAGGTCGGGTTGCCTCTCACAAAGAGGTAATTGGGAACTCACTTGGTTTCCCACTTGCCTTCTCACTTGCCTATTTGTTAGAGACAATCCAACTTGTTTCATTATACACGGATATGCCCGTTTTCAATGAAAATTTGTGTTCAATAATTACATTGACGAAAATGAATCTCATTCTCATATTTGATCGAGTATCACTTAGTATCATATGTGATCGAGTATAAGTTTGTTAGTAAGTAGTAATTGAAAAGGTAAGAGAGAGGTTTTGGTGAGGTGGAGAATGAGGAAAATGATTGAAAAAGTTGGAAAATGATTAGATTGATGACCTAGGTCGTGACTTTTTACTTGAAGGGTGAAAATAAGTCAAGATAATAATTAATGTGAAATTGACTGTAAAATCGGATCACAACCTAGTTAACACGACATCTGCTTGGGGATGGTCTAAGGTAGACCTGGCAAAACCAACCCGACCCGATTGACCTGTCCCGAATGACCTGACCCGTGACCCAAAATTGACCCAAACTACAACACTCGAATGTGACCCGAAACCCGATTGGACCCGACCCGAACATGACCCGTAACTGACCCAACCCGAAAATAACCCGATTCAAATCCACTCAACCCGAAAATGACCCGACAAAACATAACTTTAATTGAACCAAAAAGACTTAAAATGGCTTTTTGTCTCTTTTTCTTTGACCCGAAAATGACCCGACCCGAAATAACCCGACCCGGTTGACCCGAAACGGACTTGACAACAAACCTGAAACAAACCCGAAACCCGAATAACCCGAATTAACCCGAAATCAACGAGAAATTCAAACTGACCCGACCTGAGCTAACCCGATCTAAACCCGACCCGACTGACCCGTTTGCCAGGTCTAGTCTAAGGTACATTATTATGAGATGCTTTTGTGGTGTAGTACTTTATGACATTAATATGCTCATTCCCGAAACAAGTCTGGATCTGTATAGTGAATGAATGGTCTGCCCTAGAAGAATCTTGAGTAATAGTACTATACTCTTAATTCAGTAAAATAGTAATATTTCATTCACCCCTTTGCTTTTTCAGGCTTCTATAGTATACTGCTCTCTGTCACACACCTATTTACAAATTAAATGTGAAATAAATGTTTTCATGTTATTTATTGATATTTGATTATTTATTTATTTATCTATTTATTTTGTTGGGGGCCATACTGTTACGTGCCAAATGATTGCTGATATGGGCGAACATGTATCATCATCTCTTCTTGGTACAGTTTACTTAGGTGAGTTATACAATTATTTGTATTCAATTTTTACGTTTCTTTTCTACGTTAAAATAATTCTGTAATTTTATTTTGCTTCAGTATTGGAATTTTTTTATTTAGATGAAAAAATTGATTCGGCACGTCACTTGCATGCTCGAATAGCATATTATGCATGTCTTGTCACTTATCGGTACCTTTTTGTTAAACCGATTGTCCAAGAAATTGATAGATGAACCATCTCAACCAAAACCTTAAGGTGATGGTTGAAGCTCATATATTATAGTTATATTCTATTAGAAATAACCCTCATTCTACTTTTGATTAAAATTACTTTTTTGGGGTAACTTGTGTATCTTATATAAAACAGTTTTACGTGTAAGTTAACTTATCAACATAGCTAGAGAGTAATTAACATATAAGAAATTAAGAATTTAGATAATCTTACATATGGAGTCACTAAACTTTACTTTGTACTTATTAGCGTATACTTTCATTATCTTTTCATTTCTCGTCGTCTGAGCTCACTAAATAGTAAATATTGCATGAATCGATCGGTCTAATCGATACGTGCTATTTCTCCAAAAAAGTGTTGTCAAATGTTTATGGGCATTTTCATATTTTTATCAAAGAAGATCCCAACAACTTATATGCATGATTTGTTGTGTTCCAAAAAATTTAGGTGGATATGATAAGGAAGAGAAAGCAGCAAGAGCATATGACTTAGCTGCTCTTAAATATTGGGGCCCAACTACAACAACAAATTTCCCGGTATGCATTTTGTTCTATTAGGCTACTCCGATCCCATGCTCGGATTATTCATATTTTTCCAATTCAATACCCTTTTTAAAAGTTCCGGTCTAGGACGGGTTAAGAATCAGATTTTCGTAACATGATCCATATGTCGAAAGAAATGATGTTTTTTTGGATGAAATGTAATATAAATTGCGTTGAAATTTACATCGACATACTACTAAGCTGTGTGTGTTTTTTTTTTTTTGCAAGCCTTGATAAACATCAAAGTTGTTGTAACGTTTTACTTTCCTCTCGCCTTAATGTAGATATCTGACTACGAGAAAGAGCTAGAGGAGATGAAGAATATGAGCAGGCAGGAATTTGTAGCTTCACTTCGAAGGTCCTAATAATAATCTTCTTGTAACAAATACGGTGTATTAATCAATTTGTGTAGTAATTTATACGGAGTATATGTAATCTTAGTTATTCACATATTATGTGTCTTGGCAGGAAAAGCAGTGGTTTTTCGAGAGGAGCATCAATCTATAGAGGTGTTACAAGGTATAGCTATTTCTTTGCATTTTTTTTCAGTTCTGCTACATACTCTTAGTTTTGAAGGGGATTACTCGCCAAATAATGAAACTTTGAAAGTTCTAGTTCAAATTTTCCATATTTCTTGTTTACTCTGTGTTACTAATTCCACTCAACTAGCAAATACATACGTTTTTTAAACTTGTATGATACGTATCCATTGTTTAGGCATCATCAACATGGAAGGTGGCAAGCAAGGATCGGAAGGGTAGCCGGAAACAAGGACCTCTATCTCGGAACATTTAGTGAGTTTACTTTAATATATGTATTTTTCCGATAAATTTGTTTTAAGATCAAAATGACCAAGGTATACCTTACAACGATAAGAAAAGTACGTACCTTGGTGCAACACTTGATGCACTTTGTCGATTAACCAAGCGTCCATTCAAATTAAATTGACTTTCTAATGAGAACTCGGCATATTACAAAAACAGGACTGTGATCAGTGGCGGATCCACGTGGGTCCCGGGGGTCACGTGCCACCCCCTTTCCCAAAAAAAAAATAATTTTTGCTATTTGGGTTATAGTTTTAAAAGAAGAATATGTAAACATTAGTGTAACAAATAATTGGATAATAGTTAGTGGTCCAGTGGTTTGAGACTTCAATTTCACTGTGGTGACCTCGGTTCGAATCCCCCTTAATACTATTTCCATTGTTTTGTTTTTTTACTTCTAATGACTATTAAAGGGGTATGTTTCAAATGAGCTTGAACCTAGGTCATATTAATGAAAATTTAATATTTTAACCACTTTGACTTTAAAGTCTACTACATAATAAGTAAATAAAACATTTTTAAACTACTACCGTATATTTCAAGAGCCATTAATTTGTATTGTGTTATTTTAAAATTATAGACGATTTTAATGACTCGTCTAGTATTGATCGGGATTGACATTTTTTCTATTAAAACTATACTACTCCCACAACTCTTCAATTTTACTAAAGAGTTGCTTTTACTAAAGAGTTGCGAAATTAAATAGTTATTTGAATGATATTTAATTTGAGACTATATCAATTTGGGTTGCATGTGTTTTAATTGTCGGCAATTTCAATCAAGAGATACCAAATGAAGATGGAAATTTTAAAAATACAAGGAAAAATACACCATCAAAAAATTGCAATATTTTATTTCCTCACATAATTTTTTTCCCTCACGTGTACAATACATAGTAGTTTAAAAAGGAATAGCTTTTGGTCGTCTATATATATTTTTAATGGATTAAAAAATATGGTCTAGCTCTTAAAAGAGAATACAATAAGCGGAAAATACTGGTAAAAAAATTTTGTGCCCCCAACCTACAGATCCTAGGTCCGCCACTGACTGTGATCAATTTACGGTTAAGTTGTTGATTATCACTACCGTTTGCTTGTGAGGAAAGCATGGGAATTATACGGAGTGAGTCCCAAAACCAATCATATGAGTAAAAATCGCTTTCCGTTAGACGTTCTACTATAGCAGAATAAAGGTTGCGTACTAACATCATCCTTCTCGTCAAAAAAAATTTTATCCTTCTATGTACAATCATATATGATTGGTAATTTTTTCTTGTAGAGGATCGTTCATGTTACATATGATGTTCATATAGGTACACAAGAAGAGGCTGCAGAGGCGTATGACATTGCAGCTATAAAATTCCGAGGCCTAAATGCTGTGACCAATTTCGACATAAGTCGTTACGACGTGAAGAGCATTATATCTAGCAACCTTCCGGTTGGCGGGATGGCCCACAAATCAAAATCAATCTCCGACCAATCATCATCGGACAACATCAAAGCCCTCCCAAGCACTAAACCCGACAGTCAAGATTTCACTACATCAATGCCACTTACTACCACCCCTTCCCCCAACCTTGACTTCGCGATACCCATTAAGGCATCCTCTTTATCTCAAAGTTACGATTTGCCTGCTCTCGGAACAATGGAGCGTACTGATCAAGATAGGGCAATTGGGTATGGTTTGGAATATGGTAATGGTAGTGTGAGTCAAGGGTATGATAGTAATAATGGTTATGATGGTTGCAATGATGATAATGGTAATAATGGTGGTAGTGGAAATAGTTGGATTGTTGCACCAAGTTTACATTCATTCCAAAGTCCCAAACCAAGCCTATCAGTTCTACATAGATCAATTTTTGGCATAGAATGATTTCAGAACAGAGGTAAAAAGAAAAGTGCAAGGGTTTCAGTGCAAAATTTGGAGGGAAACAGAAAGGGGAATCATCAAAAAGAAAATAATATTAGCTTTTGTTGTCTTGTGAAGGTGGATTACTTTTGGGTGTACTTAATGTCATGGTCAAAAAGCATTCCGTTACGAGATATTATGTATGGCGCGTGTAATACTAGTACACGCGCTCCATACATAGTCGCTCGTCACATTTTGCTTTATGATACCCTCGTCGGATACATTTGCCGGTCGTTAAGTGCTCTTAGGCAGTAGCATTATGTATTATGGTATAAGTTTGAAGACTATTTTGGAAGACTGACAATCACATTGACAGGAAAGTGAGGTTGTAGAACTGCTGACATTTTCTGTTTGTCTGTTCTTTGAGACATACATATATATGTATAATAATAATATATGGTTTTGTATTATGATGTAGTTCTCCTTTCTTTGCTTTATCTAGTTATTCCAACTATGTTTGATAATATCTGCAGTATAGCCTTCAGTTTATGTATGGACTATGGACTATCATTATGTGAAATTACAGTAACATTATTTCTTGTTACTGCCTTCTAGTCGACCTGAGTTGCCAACCTTGTTGCCTTTATCTTCCGTTTTGTGTGAAGTTGCTAACACGCTCCAAAAGGTCCCAATAATAATAGTCGTACCTTGTTTCGACTTGAGGGGGTATATCAACGCCAATTCACCGTGCTTCCCCTAACACCGCCTTATTAATGCCCCAAGAAAACGTATCAGTAAAGAAGTGTTGCCATTGAAGCATTTGAAACTATGATTTTCTCTTTCTCTGACTTCATCAGCTATTCTGATTTCTTTAGGTATTTAAAACCAGTACGACCTCAAAGGCAACAAACGTATCCCTTTCTGGTTTCACAAATTCTCGTTTGTGATGTATCTGGTGACGTTTCACAACCGATTTAAATAATGTTAAAAAGGGAAGGTGGTCATGAAAGCGCGGTGACAACGGCACAACTCTTTTTGTTAATGTCACTCAAATTGTGAGAGAGTAAATAATTAGATACTCCCATAGTTAGCTTATATTTGAGTAGCATTATCAAAAACGGTAGTGACATTATCATCCCCATCATGAAATGTCACATTGCTTTTCATCACCAGCAAGAATAGGAGTTTTTTACTTTTAATAATACTTTCCGTTACCACCCGTGCAAGTATATAATTCAAGGTATGTCCGTTTTACTTCCTTTATCGGTCGAATTTCAGATTTCATCACATATTAATATGTAAGGCCGTAAGAACTTCGTGGTAAATGACTAGAATATACGGAGTATGAAACATTACTCATTACAGTTGTGTCGAGGAAATTTAGTTACGCTGTAATCAATCATTTTATAGTCATTTTCGCCTTTTTAGGAGTCATGTACAGCTGATAAACAGAGCAAGAATTAGTACATATCAGAAGGTTAATCTACTATATGAATTTAAATTTTAGATCCTACTACTACATATCGATACTTCAGGTGTAGAAGAATTGAGAATTAATCATAATAATGGTATGCAAATTCTATCGCAATGCTTAATGCAAGAATGCTTGTTAACAAATAATAGGAACGAGAAGAATGTAAATTGACAGCATGCTCTTATCTGGTCCAAGAGAATGGACTTGACCGAGATCTTTTAACCTCAAGGTCGGAGATAACCCTGTGAACCAAATAGCATCATTTTCCCGAGTTTCAATCAATGCCAAAGCTTCAAACAGAAGCCATGGGGAACGTCAGACGATCTCTTGCTCGAGACTAATTCACCAAAAGTATCTACAAGCTGCTCTGAGAGGGATGCTGGATCTTCTATCAAAGTATCAACAAATGCCTTCACGATCCTAATTTCTCGTGAGGTAGCCCTAATGCTATACCAAGTCAAGAATTTCTGCCTGAAAATTTTATCGATATGGCCCTCGCACTCGAGCATCGACATCACTTTAATATAGTACTCCAAGTTACTCCCAGAAGGACCATTTGGACATTTCTCATCTAGAGTCTCTGTACGTCTTTTCTTGGAAGAACTTCCCGTGAGGTCTTCTTTTTCAATACAGTTGTCATTAGTTTTTCTAGGGAATTTCGATCCCCCATTCTTTGGAATCCCGTCTTTCAAGCTTTCTTTTCGGGATGGGGTTACCGGCAATCTAGCTGGGGCCCCACAAGGTAGCAACATCTGGCCAGCGCTAATTGCTTTACCTATTTGGCAATCAGATGCGAGTTGGGCTTCAATTTTCACACCGACAGATTGACCCACGGACCCGAATTTTCCGGTTGGATGTTCCTCGTCAGATCCACTAGATGGGTTCTGATCTCGACTGACATTGGTGGAGTTAACAGGCTCACTGGATGAATTCAGATCAACAGTTTTGTTATTGGTATTATAGTAATTGAAATAATCTTCGGTTTTGTTCGTATTCAAGTCACAGCACGCAGTAATGTTATTAGTTTCATCCTCTACTGACGAACGATTAGAAAGACTGCTCCAATTGGTGGCCGGACTGTGTATTTCACCATTGCCACAGGAAACGCTTGTAGTCAGCCTGATTTCACAAGAACTTAGCTCTTGCTTGTTATTAAAGGGCACAGCTCTAAAAATGTATTCTGTTGCCGGGGAAAGACCAGCTACTATGAACCGAGTTTGTGGAGGGAACAATGTGCAAGTTGGCTGGGATGTCTCACTCTTGACATCAGCTCTGCGATGCCACAACGTATAACCTACATTATTTTCTGACGTTGGATTCTCGCGACCAAACACCAAAGTTATTGACGTTGAATTAATAGCTTCAGCTTTAATCATACAAGGAGGTATTGGTTTCGAATCTGCCAGTATTAAAACATATATGTATGTCATGACCTACTACATAGCCATACTTTATCAGATAAATATACACCCAAAATCCTAGATGTCTTTCATAGTCCATGATGGACCTAAAAACTTTTGTTTATGATGTCCCTTTAACTTTTTTAGAAATAATACTAAACCAAGCGAAAATTATAGACCAAGGACTTTAGCATGAAAATCGGCAATATACACAATAAAATTCAGGGAACCAATCTTACCTTGAGAGTTGAGACTGTAACAAAACTTTTGTTGCTTTAATTAAAAAAACAAAGAAAATGGGTAAAAGGAGTTCGTTCAGAGGCTATAATTCTTCAGCCTAAGCAAAGCACAAGTGAGATTCCAAAATTCAGTTTATCCAAAGCCCAAGTTTTCGGACCTATGTACTATAACGTGAATACGCTAACATTCACGGTCATGACAAATCAGAAGACCAATTATACCACAGTCTGGTCACATTATTGTGTTCTTCTCCCCTTACACGGTGTTGAGTGTCAGATACAACTATTTTGTGAAAAAGCTTCATGCTTGTGGTTTAAAATGAAGCAACAGATTGTCGGATCGGAAGGTTGGAGTGTTACATACAAAATTTAGCTACATAGCAGTGTCCAAGTAACACAGTGTTCCTATTTAAGCAAGGTCGTGAAGTGCCGTATACAGAGCCTTCTATTTGGCTGCGATAGTATGTGACTTTCAGGTTAATTCAACACTACACTGATGCTACCTTAATAGTTGGGTAACACTTTCAAAGACAATGTTGGATCGAGAATGTATGATCTAGTGCAACCAATTTTCCCATGATTTAAGATGAAAACCAACAAATGATAACAAAGAGGTAACTTTATTAAATTACCTTGGTATGATGGGGCATCCCAGATCGAGTCAAAGGAGTCGACAGCAGAAGCACAGAGTCTTTGTACTTGTTGACCAGAAGAAAGGCGGTTGACAATGCCTCTACCCATCTTAACAGGACCAGCACTGAAGGTACCTACTTCTGCTTCAAGCAGTCTAACAGCATCCTCCACCATTTCAGAAAGCTGCCGGTATTTCCTAGTTCCTGAAAGTAGTTTCTTGCTCAAAGAGATCCGATAACATAAGATGTCTACCCTTCTGGTTTCCTTTGCAACCATTAGCTGCTTTCTCCAACATCTACATAGATAAAAAAATATCACAGCTATATCAAACTGCACAACTACCAGACTATTACTACTCGGAGGGAGGGATTTTGGACAGGTACATATTCAAGTTTCGGACTCCACAGCTCAATTTTTCAGACATAGAACTGTACTAAACTTAGGACACGGGTGAAGAATGCACATAATTGTATTTATAAATTTAAATTGTTTAATTCTAAAAGTGAAATCGAAAGATGCTCGAGTACTAAGGCTTTAAATCATAACAAATTCTCATTTGTGACGTGTCACAAATTTTGACGGAGAAATGTGATCATTTTTATGATAAAATGTTACCATTATATGATAAATAAGAATTTATGGATGTTTACTTTTTATCATAAAATGGTCACATTTGTTCCGTCACAAGAGAGACCAACTGTTAAATCATTGGATATAATTCAAAATTCTTCATACAAAGTCTGATTCTCATGTAGATTTCCCGCTGTGGCTCTTCTAGGAGAGGAGTCGTAATGACAAGGGTCAGGCACCAGATGCCGTATCCATATCCTTATATGTCATGTTGGACCCAGGTTGGCCCTCGAAGTGAAGAGCTGTATTATATTATGCATGTTGGCTTATGATCTAATTAAATCAGATAAGGCTGAATCTACTCTGCTTCTAGCATAACAATCTAGAATTAAGTTCATACGATTCATACTTTTGAAACCAAGAGATGGACACCAAAACGACATGATTAAATCAGATATCTAAATCAGAAAAGGCACTTCTGAATTGCTAAAAACTAAGGACATTGTATAACAAAGGCTGAATGTTCTATGATGAGGTTGGGAAGCCTTGTTATTAACTGCAAAATTTACTCAATAAAATTGTACTCCCGTTATTTTTTATTTGTCACTTTAGGTAAATTTACAAGAATTAAGAAATTGTTGGAAAAGGGTTAACTTAATAATAGGTGAAATAGATGATCTTTGAATATTATAAAAACACCATTTTACACCAATCAAATAGTGAAGAATATTATTTTTCCATAATAACTACTTCGTACTGTTTTTGGAAAATGTAGAGAGCATGTGTACTACATTGAAAACCTGTAAAACGACAAATAAAAAGAAAATTTTGAACTTTTCTAAAACAACGAACATAATGAAACGGAGGGAATACAAGATTAACGATCTAGCAATGTCAATTCTAGATATCTGCCAAACTGGTAGTAAAAAAAAGGTCATTTCTATCAATAAGTGTTCCCAACCTACACAAGACAAGTTAACTCGCAGCCATTCACCATTCATCGACACTATATATAGGAGTAGCCATCCTTTTCTAAGTCTAAAACCACACAATAAAAAAGGGGAAAAAACATATCCTTGAGTCTTTAATGTTACAAAATGCCTACTATTATCTCCCAACTCCGGGCTCAAAGTTGGAAGATAACTCCAATACGAATCCAAAGCCAAAGTGAGTTTTATGCCTAGATCAGTAACCACTAACCAATTAGGCATTTGGAATCTTATTAGCTAAAGATCCAGCATCTTGTGAATAGCCTGCTCATAATATAGTCATTTCTAAGACTTAAATTCAATCTCTTGTATAATCATTCTAACCGTCTTAGTACTATTGATCTAAACTACTATAAAACTCTTACAGTACCCTGAATCATATATGAAAACCTATGTTACATGTCTGAGACTTTAATAGAAACCCTTGTTGGATCATGCCACTCCCTTGGAAATATGATTCTATATAAGGACACTATTAATGGAGTGTATTAATATTGAACTAGGCAACATTGGTGAAACAACCCAGTAAAAACTAATTGAAATCAAAACATATAATTACCTCATTAAATCATTCATCTTTCCACAAGAAACGCAATAGAAGCTCCCGTCCAGCTGAGCAACAAGCCCATGTCTTGCAATGCCAGACCTTTCATGTTTAAGGGCACATTCAAGATGACAAGTCATGTTGCATGAATAACCAGGAAAAGGAGGCTCCGAACTACAGGTCAGCCATATGCTAGGGTCCTTGTTATCATCATACTTATGACACACACAACAAGTGCACCTCTTGCAAAACACGTCGCCATTGTTTAATCTAGCTTTGCAAGCAGCATTTTTGCAATATGTTGCAGTGCCTAAATCACACTCAGTGTTGCAGGAAGAAACATTGGTAGTAGAAGGAGACACAATAAGACGAGAAGGATTCTCGGGTTTTCTTGGTCTCTTGGAACTCTTCTGGAAAACTGAAGGTGAAGACGGCTCTTCACAAACTACACTTTCATGATGATTGCCTGAAGTTTTTTCAGAAACAACTTTTAGGAGATGTTCTATGATTTTTAACTTGGTGAGACCAGTATACTTTCTTTCCTTTCCCATCTCTGCACATAAAATTTGCAGAATGTCTTGGCGACTCCATGTTTGTAGCATTTCTGCGGCACCGTGGGACCACTTTGCTAATTCATACACTATTTCTCGCCTCCCCTCCATAGTCAACTTACTGCATTTCACTGGGTCCAGCATAGACCCTAATAACAAAATAAAATCAAACCAAAAGAAGCCTAATTTGGAGTGCTTCGCTTAAAAAACGTCCAAAAGCAAAGATAAAAATTAAAAAAATATGAGACAGTCCTACATGCGACACCAACACATTAAGCATATAATCAAATGAGGAATACACAAGTATTTGGGCAGGTCTGGCACGTGAGACCGTCTCAAACAAAACTCACTTCTACCAAAAAAACCACTAAAGAATCGTTCACCGATACATCCTTTCAATATTGGTTAATGGCTTATCCATGTAAAGACTAGTCAGCTACCATAAGAGAGTTGAAAAGTCATATTTCAAACAGGAACAACGGAAAGGCGACAACGACTTCCAATTAATAAACAAAGGAAAACCATCCACTCGTGTGACAGTCAAATTACAGTATGAACAAACTCCCACAAGACTTAGAATCACGCCATAGCCGCGCCAGCTGCAAAACGGCAACAACCCCCAGGGATATTATAAGATCCAAAGAAGGTAGTTTGCCACCATCTTATAGAAACAGTCCTTAAAATCTATCTACCCAACCTAACATGGTTGACCTCCTCAAGATGCAACAACTTGGCACTTCCACAAATTAGTAAGCTCAATTAGGTAGGCCCAATTAAATAACCATAGATGCTAAAATGGCTTAACATCATAATCATCAAAAGGCAGTCAAAATGCAATTTATACACAATCATATGTGATACCCAAAGGCAAAAAAAATACAGACATTTTTTTTTTGTGGAAAAAGTGTTGAAAAAGAATCTAGTAAAATGGCCAATCTTTGAAAAGGAAAAATACCCATCAATTGAAATTCATTAAATTAAAAATCCAATTTAAAAACCCAGATGAAGTTAAGTCATTAACTGAGATCCAACATAGATAATCACAAAGGATTTGCATTAAAAACCTAAATAAGCTAATGTAGAATATATTCATTAAAATACATTGATGAGAATGCAAATATAAATCAGTATTATACCATCATAAACAAGGTTAATAGTAATAAACTAATAATAACAAGAAAATTCGTCAAATAATAATGATAATAACAGAAACATGAAGTTACCCTCGAGAGATGAATCCATGATTGTCCAATTTTTCACGCAATCACAGGTAATAATGATAACAAATGCCCTCCACTTTTCTGCACATCAAATAACAAATCGTAAATAAAACACCAATAAAAATAAACATGATGCATGGAAAAAATATATAATTTTTATGTGAAATATTGGATGTAAAATATAAAACATATACCAAAAAGATTAGAAATTTAGAAGAAGAATAATGGAATCTCCATGGAAGGCATTATGAAGCTAAGAATTAAGATGGGTGATATGATCATGGGTGTTTTTTAGGAGAATAATAAAGAGATTCCTGAAAAATTAATTAGAAACATGAACAAAAATACAAAGGAGAGAGAGAGAAAGAGTGAAAGAGGGAAAAGTGTGAAGTACCAATAAAAGCGGCTGCATGTCAATATGTCATCTTCTTTTTCTTCCTCTTATTATAATTTTCAGCTACGTTCTTTTTTTACTCGCATCTTCTTTTCTCCCATTTCTCTTTTTGTTATAAAAAAAATATAAGACGTATTCCTACGAATTTTACTCTTTCAAATACGACTTTTACAATATTAGCCTTATCATTTTTTCATTCGCTCCCCCAACTAATTTTTCACTCCCTTTTCTCACCTCAACGCCGGCCTACTTCCCCCCCCCCCCCCGACTTACCACACCACCGGCCAACTTCAAACCACCCTCCCCCTTCCCCGATCTCCCCTTCCCTCGCTGACACTCCCCTTCTTCGCATGCACTCCCCTCATCGACGGCTGACTTCGGACCACCCACACCCTCCCTCGACCGCACTCCCCTTCCGCGCACCAGCCATCCCTACCGACCAACTCCCTCGCCTGCACTCCCACTCCACCGACGACCCCTACTGCTCCGACCAACTCCGTCTGGCACTCCACATCCTCCACAGATTTGCCTACTCATGTCGACCGGCTACCACCACCACCATATTTTTTTAATAAAACCGCAAATTTTATTAAGATCAACAAAAAGTTTACAACAAATTAGTGGGCAGCCGAAGTACTATCTGGGTTCCCACTCCCTTAGAAATAGCAAAGCTAAGTCTAGAAAAAATGTAAGCGGTAGCTCAAGCCACGACATCCTGAGACAAAAAAGAATTTCTAATATTATTAATATTATTACTAGTACTACTACTAATGCAGCAGGAGCTGAACTGCAGGGCCCCCTTGATCAAGCCATGGTCCATCCAAGACATGACACAGCTCGAGACACAAGTCAAGACAGCCAGGCCATCCAAGACACAAGCCAAACCAGACAAGACACAATCCAACAGACTGTCACACACCCTACAACACAGCCCGCAACAGCAACTTCTCAAGCACCTAAGAGGTACACAAGGTCAAGTCAGCAACCCCCGCCATGGCCACTTGCCAAGGTGACATGATCCCCTACAAAAATGTCCAGGAGAATTTTCCCAAAGGTCCAGTGCAAGTTCACCTAAATAGACATTCAAGTATCAAAGTCTAGCAAGAGTCCAACATGGAATTATCACAAGTTCAGTCCAGTTGTGGCTCCCTTTTGCATTAGGTCAAGTAGCACCATAAATAAGAAGGTCCCTATGATCACAAGTAAAGCCTTGATGAGTCCAAGGAACAAGGAAAACAGACGGACAACCCAAGGAGAAGACAAACTGAAGCTTTACCATTTCAGGCAAACAACAAACTGCTTTTCTGCTTTTATAATACAGTCTGAATTCTACTTTATTGTCCGTACTTTGTAGCTGTTGAGCTCATCCTCATTTGGAGACTTTCAAAAGTAGTTAAGATAGTTATTGAGAGTCCTTTAGGGCCCTTAGATGATACTTACATCCAAGGGTCAAGATCCTTTTGTATTGCCTATATAACATGCCTATTAACATTGTAAGAAAGACAGATTATTTGAATGAATGAAAAACAAACCTTGGGAAATCATTCTCAATCAACAAACTTTTTCATTAGTCTGTAGTTTGAGCCATGCCTAATAACCATCATGTGTCTAAGCTGTGGGTGGTAGATTAATGTATGTTTGGCATACCTGAATAACTCTGTGCAAGGGTGTGAGTTGTTTCATTGGTGTTGTGCAAGTCTGAGTCTTTCGTCCTGTGTTTATCTGTGGATTCAAGGCTTAGATTTGTTAAGTTACTAAATTTTATTCCTGTGTTGTGTTGTGGAAGTCAATTAAGTAGCTATACTCTTGTTCTTGTGATTTACAGAAGTCTGTCTCAGTCAGGGTCCATTTCTGATTGTTTGAGTTTCTATTTGTATTTAAAATAGTAAATCACCTCCTAAAATCTCGATACTTGGCACAGTAGTCTATAACACCTTGAAGTTGATTGTAAAAAAGTTTCAGAAATTGTTAAGTCCATTTGATATTTTTAAGTTCAGTCTAAACTTTGGTTGCATTCATGCATACCCTAAGGGTTTACACTGCAAATTGGTTATCAGAGCTTTTGGTTGAGAATATTGTGAGTTCATTATATCCTAACTATATTAAAAACACAAAAATTACCCAATGAGTGAAGACAGACTTGCAGACATGGAGACTAAGATGGATGAATTAGCTGGGGTAGTTAATGTCATGGTTAATGCCATGAACACTTTGATGGCACACATTCCAAATCCACTTGGAGGAAGGCCACCACCCAACAGAGGCAGAGGTAGAGGACGTGGTTTCTTTGTGGGAGGAGAAGAGTCCAACCTCACCATGAGGAGGAGCACATGTCAGATTCTGATGAAAGCCATAGGAGCAATGCTGACCAACATGAGCACACAGACACTCATCTTAAGGTAGAAATCCCTGAAATACTTGGTAGTCTTAATCCTGATGATTTGTTAGAATGGATTAGATATATTGAGAAGGTCTTTGAGTATAAAGGTTATTCTGATGCTAAGGCTTTAAAGGTTGTTGTCCTAAAACTTAAAGGTTATGCTTCTCTTTGGTATGATAAATTGATACATCATAGACTTAAGGAGGGTAAAGAACCTCTTAGATCTTGGTCTAAATTGAAAAAGAAAATGCTAAACAAGTTTGTCACTAAAGATTATATCCAGGATCTATTTGTTAAGATGTCTAAGCTTAGACAGGATGAAAGGTCTGTAGAGACTTACCTTAGGGAGTTTGAGAAATCGACCCTACAATGTAAAGTCACACAGAAATTAAACCTAAGCAAAGGATTGCTAGGTTCCTTGAGGGCTTAGACAAGAGTATTGCTGATAGGGTAAGGATGCTTCCTTTATGGTCTTATGATGATGTTGTGGAATTGTCCCTGAGAGTTCACAAAATGGGGAAGACTAAACCTGCTACATCTAAACTTGTTGTTAAACCTTTTCAGTCTGGAACTTATGGTGGTGTTAAGATAGGTGAGACAACAAAAACAACAGCACCATCTACCCAAGACACGGGGAAGGGATTTATGAACCAAAGACCCAACCCAAACCCAAATGAAGGAAAGATTAAATGCTTCCAATGTCAGGATTATGGTTATTTCAGAAAGGACTATCCTTCAAAGAGAGTCATGACAGCTATGGAAGTGGAGGAATGGGAAAGGGAAGGCTTGGTTATGTATAATTATGGGGAACCTTTATAGGAGACGACTATGAAGGTTTCTAAAACCCATTATTAGACATTTATAATAACAAATTAAACTAATGAGATCTTATGCATGCATAACAAAAGACAAAAAAAAAGAAAAATGTTCCTTACATTGGATTGGAACAATTTGGGCACAATATTTGGATATCTTCCAAGTCTTGTTCTTGAGCTTATAATAAGAGATTAACTCCAAGTTTCAAAGAAGAATCTCTCCTCTTAGATGCACCCAAGACTACTCCTTAATCACTACTAAAAATACTACACTAGTATATAATGGTGGTAGCCCTTAAAATATAACTAATAACCCTTATTACTACTCTAGTAATCTTATTAGAAAATTTGAACCTTTTAATCTAAACCTTTTAGAGAGAGGAAGAATTTTTTTAGAGAGAATGGATTTGCATGAATGAATAAAAATAAGAACAAAACACCCTTGTTATTTACAAGGGGGTCGTGTGGTGTGCTAGAAGAAGGCCAATGCATGGCCTTCACTTTTCATTTTGTTCTTCACAAGAAAACCTAGGTATGTAAGGCTATACCTTTAGGTTATGATGATGTTTCTACTTATCAATTAAATAAAAACACCCACTAACCCATACCCACAAATTTTCGGGGCCCCTTTAATAATAAGGCGTCCATTTTAACTTTGTCAAATGTCAATTTGTCATACAATGTGTCACATGTAACATCTTGTATGTAATTAGTCATATTATAACATACTTAGTGATTAAATATCATCATATAAACTAATATGATTACATTTGACAAAATACCTAGTAATTCATAATTACAAGTATTTGAAATGGATCATTTAAATATAATCCACAACAATTTGTAATTATAATAAATCAATCATTCTTATTTTAATTGTTTCATAAACAATAATCAATTTTAGTACTAAAGCATTTTTAATTACTAAAATGAATCTTTATATAATCGAATTACAATAAGATTCTAATTCTCACTCACAATTTAAACTTTGTTCAATTTAAGAGATTAATTAATTTGTATAGTTATACAATTAATTAACTTATTTGGTTAGGGGATCATCCTTTAGGTGTGACCTCAAGGGATCAACTGATCACCACCGTCATACGACAGTAACGTCAAAATTTAGTAAGCCAATCGTTACCGATTAATTTTGACCAGTTTACTATAATATTATTCATCCCTTTGTATTTTTATTATTGAGATTTAATTAAGTGATCGCACTATTATTGAGGACACTTTCTCTAACATGCTAGTGAGGAGGAACCTAGTCAGGAGGTAGTTATGGCTCTCCCTTACACATGTCACAACCTGGTTCTTTGGAGAGTAATGCATTCTCAACAAGCACCCCTAGAGGAGGATCAAATGTCCCTCATTTTTAGAAGCAGATGTACTATTCAGGGCAGGGTTTGCAACCTTATTATTGATGGAGGGAGTTGTACCAATGTGGCATCTGCCAGCATGGTAAAAAAGCTTAACCTAAGCACCCAGGAACTAGGGCTAAGCAAAAATATACGATACAGTTTTATTATACGTATCCGATACGATATATGGTTTCAATTATACGTATTTCCGTATATCCGATACGAATTTCCGTATATACGATACGGTTTATAAAAAATCGTATCGGATACGTATCGGCAAAATTTAAAACCGGATATACGGTTTTCGATACGGTTTCTATTTTTAATATAAAATATTAAAATAAAATCATAAAACCACTAAACGTCGAGTATATCCGTGACTCAATCTTATTACTTTAATACATTTTAAAGTTATTTATTCTTATTATATGTGATAATACTCTTTTAACATATTAATAAAATCATAAAATCACAAAAAATAAAAATAAGACATAAAATTTTACATAAATTGAATGGAAAACCAGATCCGGATATACGGTTTTCAGATATACGGAAAAACCGGATATACAGTTTCCGGATATACGAAAAATCCGTATTGGATAAGGATACTCAAAATTGAGATTTTTAAAACTGGATATCCATACGGTTTTTAAAGTCGTATCGGATATACGATTTTGCTCACCCCTACCAGGAACACCCACACCCCTACAAACTCAGATGGTTAAACAAGGGAGCTGAGGTAAAAGTTGATAGACAGTGTTAAGTGCCTTTCTCCATTGGGAGTGTGTACAAGGATGAGGTCTTGTGTGATGTGGTACCTATGGATACCTATCACTTGCTCCTAGGAAGGCCATGGGAGTTTGATAAAATGTCTGTGCATCAAGGAAGAAGCAACACCTATTCCTTCAAACATGGTAGTAAGAAGATCACTCTAGCCCCCTACCACCAAATCAGAAGAGCTATGGAAGTCCTAGCATGTCTGAGGAGTTCAGTGGAGTCTTATTATTGTCAGAAGTGAAAGTCCTAGACCTCTAATTAGACTCCTCTAATTAGTTCATTAAATTACATTAACTTAATGATTTAGGATCTAGTTATCATGCATGCAAATATAAAAGCATAAAAGAAAAGATAAGACCAAAACATCCTTACATTGGGATTTTTCGGTTCAATATGGGCACAATAAGAACTCATTCTTATTGTTCTTGAGCATGAGATTAATGGATGATCCTCCATAAAACAACTTCCAAAGTAGAAGGTCTCCTTCTTGTTGCACCCAAGATTAAACCCAAATAATCTTACCTTATTATTAACTAGATAATAAGATAGATAAAATACTACTAATATTAGTATATATTACTACACTAGTAATACTTAGTTAAATATTAGTATTTGAGAGTTTTTAGAGAGAAGATGAGTTTTTGAGAGAAGTAGGAAAAACAAGCAAGAATTCAACAAATGAAATGAACAACCATATTGCCCTTATAAAGACAATATGGCCGGTCAAGAAGAGCTACATAAGGCTCTTATTTTGCTTATTTTAATCACATGCAAAGTGGTAGAGTGTAGTGTTAGTATGTAATGATTTTAGGTTACTATTCATGTCATAATCATATGTGACTTGTGAGCATGAACATAAGCAACCATCATCACCTTACCAACTCTATCATAACCGGCCATGTGAGCCTTATTTTGATCCATTTTGATTTTTGATATTTGTCCCACAAATACTTATTAATCATATGCTTAATTATCTTGTATAATTAAGTGGTAATTTGATCATATAACAATTATATGACACAAATAAATGAATAATATGTACTTAACATTTTAAGTAATATTCTACCATTATATCAATATATAATGGGTCCCACAATGCTTAGTTAATTTATTTTACAACTCTTTGTAAATGTAATTAACTAATTACCTCTATCTCAAAACCTCAACTAATTTAGTAATTAAACGATTAATTACTAAGTTAAATCTTATTTAATCGTATTAAAATAAGATATAAATTTATTAGTCAATTATCGCATAATTGAAAAATAAGTTTAATCGAATTTGAGTTCTTAACTCAATTTCTAATATTTACAACTCTAGTTCATATCGAATATATGTAATGTACTAATTAACTGTATCGTATACAAATAATTAGTTACTATTTTGATTTCATCCTTTAGGTGTGACCAAAAGGGATCAGTTGATCACCGCCGTCATACGACAATAACGTCAAACTCTAGTTAGCCAACCGTTATTGATTTACGTTAATCAACTGACGTGGAGTATCAAAATATACTAATCATGCCACGTATATTTCAAATGAGATTTATTATATAAATGCACTATTGCGGAGGACACTTACTCCAACAAGGAGAATATACGGTTAAAGAGCTGAAGGAGGAGTAGCATGTTCTAGTCCTACTGTCAAAAGAGGTTAAGGGGAATGAGCAAGCTCAGATTTCTGTAGAGGTTGAGCCTTTAATAGGCAAGTACCAAGATGTGTTCCCTAAATAGCTGCCTAGTGGCCTACCTCCCATGAGGGAGGGGGGGGGGGATTGAACATCAGATTGATCTTGTGCCATGATCTGTACTCCCTAACAGACCTGCATACAGGTGTGATCCTAAGGCAACTTAGGAATTGCAAAAGCAGATTGATGAACTGATGGATAAAGGGTTTCTGAGGGAATCTTTGAGCCCTTTGTGCTTTACCTGCTCTACTAGTACCCAAGAAAGATGGCACATGGAGGATGTTTTGGATTAATTGAATGGGTCCAGAGTCTTTTCAAAAATAGATATCAGGCAAGGGTACCATCAAGTGAGAATCAGGGAGGGAGATGAGTGGAAGACAGCCTTCAAGACAAAGCATGGGCTCTATGATTGGCTTGCAATGCCATTTGGGTTATCAAATGCACTTAGCACCTTGTGATACACGGGTTTCGCGATCCTTTTCAATCTGTGGTGCACGGGGTAACACGGCTGGAGAAACGAGGGACAAGCGTGAAAACACGCATTTGTGGAGTCACCACCAATATTTGTGGGAAGTTGGAACCGTTCGAATACTTTATGTCCTGTCAAGACACAAAGGAATGACATGAACACTAAGAACTCGTTACCCTTAGCATTCTATGTCTAGAATGACTCACGTAGATGCCAATGAACACGGATGTTCACAGAGATCTGGAGTAAGGGGTGAGGCTACGTATTAGGAAGTTCTTTTGATCGAATACCTAATCCCGCCCGCCTCGATAGCGGCATCTACTAATGATTAGGGAAACTCTTCTGTTATCGATGTGTTGTCGGTTATATGCATGCAATGCAACATCCACGTTTTAACCTTAGCATGTGAGCTTAGACTATGTCGGTTGAACATGTAGTTTAACAATTAATTATGTCGAATTGGGATTTAGGATTGATTATTGGCATGTGAGAACACAAGTACTTAAATCATACAATGAGTAAATAGAACTATAAAAGAAATATTACAATTGATTACAACGATCCCGAGATCTATGTCGGAAGTATGTTTGGAAAATTAATCGAAAGAAAGAAAAGAATTAATGAAACCAAACGAAATCAGATTAGCAGCGATAATACGAATAATAGTCAATTCACTAACTAATTAAACTACGTCAAAGCGAATCAGGAAGATCAGAGACAGAAACCAGCCTGGAAAAGTAGCAGAAGGTGCGTCCTCTGGAAGAGGCGCAACACTCTGTGTGTCTGTTCCTGAGTTGGGTTCTGGCTGTGGAGCCAGAATCACAATCAGTTAGTGTTCATTGGTGATTTACGGTTTATTAACGATCTACAAGTCAAATTTAAGTGATTAGAGTTATATTAATTACTCTAACTATATCAACGACGAATCTAGAGATTAAATATAGACGAATCTAGCCTTTAAAGACAAAATTTGATAGATGACAAAAACCCATTAATATTGACTATTAGGGATTTAAGCCACGACAAACTATGTAAATAAAGACTAAGGAAAAGGTTTGAAAACAATTTTGACATAAATCCGACATGAATCTTACATTAATTAAATAAAGTACAATAGAAAAAGATGGGATTAAACACTGTAATACCCGTAAAATTCGTCAATAGAGATAAAAAAGGAAATTAAAAAATTAAGCGTAATCGAATTTAGGAATAAAGGATTTTAAAAGATTAAAATCAATGGAGATAAAATGGAAGATCTTGTGGCGATATAGTTATCGCTTCATTGTTAATCGGGTACGAGTTTGGGGAAAGTAATTAATAATATAATATTAATGTGGAACATTATAAGTATATATTTATGAAATAAAATCCGTACATAAGAAAATATGAGGTAGAACAAATAAAATCTTGACGATAGTAATTGGTAAAAACCGTCGAACATTTGTGTGCGTATTAGACCGTCGCGCCATTTAAAATTTCCGCCGCCCAAACCCGTCTCCCATGCATCACAAATCTGGTTAATTTAATGCAACATCATGCCTAGGAACCTACCTACTTGAGCATGCAAAATGGACCAATATATGCAAAGATTCCCTTCCCATTTGTCCCTCATTTGTGACACCACACACCTCCCCATTCACTCTCTTTTTCTCTTCTCAAAAACACACTTACCTAAACACTCAACCCTCATTATTTCCTCCACTCCATCAGATTTCAAACACCATTTTACAAAAAAAATAGAGAGAGGTTAGAGGGAGAAAGAGAGAAAAGAAGAGGAGGAAGAAGAGGAGGAAGAAGAAGGAGCATTGTAGGTGGAGGATCTTGCCTAGCTTATGTTCTTCACCATGTAAGTAACATCCAAAACCATTTTATTTATGTTTCAATATCTTCACAACACATATTCACATGTTTCTTAAACTATAAACTTCAACAAACAAGTCTCCATTCATGCATGCAAGAACCTATACACATAACAATCATCAAAGTGTCAAATCCGGAGGTTGATAATTAACAGAATAAAAATCCGCCTTAGACTTGTTTTATTGCTATGAAAAAAATATATGTCGTAGGTCTTTCTGTCTATAACGAGTGTACAAAAGTTTGTCATAATATCCTGAGCCGTTCACAAATGAAAAATCATACAAAAAGAACATGATTCTGGACAATCGAATCTGCTAGTCCCAATGTTTGTGTCTTAAAAAGTAACTTAAAGGATTAATGAGGAAAAACCCTTTTACTAAATAAACTTCAATGAATATAGAGTATATTAGGCCCTGGAATAAACTCATTTGAATTTAAAATCTTTGTAATATACTTAAAAACATTTTATGACTCATTTTCTGACCACTAGTTAAAGATCCGTCCAATAGTACATCTTAAACCTATTTTTGGCTAACATGGTATAAACATAAAAGTTTGTAGACTAAATATTAGATCTATTTGAGTTTGTTTCGTCCAATAATATTAAGTATTTGATTTTATATGATTTTTGTAACACAAAATGACAATCTGGAAATCTGATAAAATATTGTTCTTTCGATTGATAGTTGAGAATCTACCATTTTCGAATAGACCACTAGTAAATAAAGTTATACTAAAGATAAATTCTTGATATTTTACTATGATAAACTTTAGTGAGAGACATGCATGTTGGCCTTTTGAAAACCGATATTTCGACTATTTAAATACCCGAACCGGCCCAAAACTTTCTGTGACTCGGAAACCGTCACGTTTTACTAAACATAAATTTCAGAGGCCTTAGAGTCGTTTTTGGACTGTTAGTATTTGACACTAAAAGTTGTAGGACATCGTAAATAATACAACCTAACTGGTCTTACCCCAAAAGGTTAAGTAATGAAGGAGTTATGACGTTTTGAACTCACTGTTCATAATCTGTAAAACCGTAAAGTATGTATAAGATAGTAAACTTGTGTAAACCAAGTGTATAAGCTATAACTTGTTAAACCAAAGCACCAACTTGATAAAATACTCTTAAATATTCTGATCATGAATGTATTTTTCTTTCTTAAGAAATAAAACTCGGAACAAAACGTTCAAAATGAAAACATAACAAAAACCGAGTAAAATGCATAAAATCAATTGAACTAGTTAAGGACCGTCTGGAATAATTTAGTAACGAGTACTTTATGTATATTGTAGACTCGGGATTTGTAGAAGAAGCACTTTAAACTTCTAGACCAGCTCATAAGGTAAGGGAAACGCTTGTCCATACACTTTTCCTGAACTATTGAGTTTTGTTTCAAATGTTATATTGTGTATAATGTTTATAATGGTTGTTATTATAAGTTTGGATTATTGTGATGAAATATTGAAAAATGATGGATGTTATTCCATCCCTTGAAGTGTTGAAATATAATAAAGGACTCATAACTTTTAAGAGTTTGAAAACCAAAACCGTTTGATCTTTTGTACAAGTTATGGAGATGGTTAATCTCAAGAAATGGATTTAATTGTTTGGAAAGGGTTTTGATTTTTGGTTTGAACGGTTTTGGTAGAGGGGTAGGTTGTTCCCAAATAATAAAAGGGGACCTCCTATACAGAGCTTCTGGTGGGGGTTAGTTGATCGAGACCCCGTCCTCTTATCTTCCTCCTTGGGGTTGGCCCTTGGAGGGGTGTGCACACTCAGGATTTTTGGACAGTTATTGTACCTGGTTTGGTGAACCCCGTCTTATCCGGACTAGGGCGAGGGAATCCTCTCCATACGGCCTCTATCCATTACTTACTAAAGAAAGTGAAGAAATGTTTTCTTCGAAGGAAAGTGTTTTAAGATTTGGAAAGACTAACTATTTTGGATCGGATTTCCTTATTTAGAAACTTGAACTTCTCAATGATATTCTACTTTCTTATGAATTCTAAATTTTAAGTAAAACTCTTATTTATTTTTGGATTGTTTACCTTACTCAACATTATTGTTGACCCTCTTTTGTTTTTGTCCTTAATTGGAACTGCTATGACCACTATTGTGAGAGCAGATCGTGTGACAGGTAATTCAAGGAACTAGGACGTGGGATCCACAGGAGAGCGCGCGCGTTATTGTTTTTATTGGAAACCAATGTTTAGACAATTATCTTTATTTTGCATCATCAAACTTATTCGCTTCCGCAAACATTTGGATTTGGTTGTAATCGGATTTTACTCTTTGGTTTTTAATTCACATGGACATTTACCCCTTTGAATTACATGATTTAAATACTTCTACTACAATTGGTTCAAATGTGACACATCCATATTCCGAATTTTACATGAAAACTCTATTTTTAAATATAACGGATTATGGGGGTGTTACAAAATGGTATCAGAGCAACCCTGCGACCGTGTGGTGATGGAGGCAGTTGTTATACGCTCCTGGAGGCAGTTGTTATACGCTCCATTGGGATCACCCACCTAGCGGGGGAGGATTCTGGGATAGCGGTTATGCTCCCAGACGCAACGAGGACGTTGCGTTGTTCAAGTGGGGGTGATTGTAACACCCCACATTTGTTGAAAAGGTCAATTGATAAGTTTAAATGACTGGTGCTTAAATGGTATTAGAGTTCTCGTTCGCGACGCGCATTCTTGAGATCCGTAAGTAAAGTTTCACACTTATGAAAAATTTCCTTAAACCGTTTCGAGAAGAACATCATTTCATAAATGTTTTCCCTTGTAAAAGCTTTCGTTGTGTGATTTTGTGTAAAAACCGATTCTTGTCCTTTGATACTTTTGTTTTATACTTCAAAAGTTTCGAGGAAGAAAAACCTTTTTTTTAAAAGGAGGGGTGATTGTAACACCCGGGGAAAATGTAACCCTATTTTTCTAAGTAGGAAATATTTTACGAAAATCTTTTTCAGCACCAAATTTAGTTAATATGGAAATTTAAGTTTTAATTA